>RJWM01029363.1:0-24695 GCA_004363535.1 Dasyprocta punctata
TAGGCGGAGCGTTGTGAGTTCGAGGCCGGCTTGGGCTACAACGCGGTGCAAGGCCGGCCTGAGCTGCATAGTGCGACCCTGCCTCAAAAAACCAGGGCCGGGAGTTTGGCTCAGCAGCTTCAGTGCCTGTCTGGCAGGTGCGAGGCTGTGAGTTCAATCCCCGGTGCCGCAAAAAAAAAAAAAAAAAAAAAAAAAAAAAAATAAATGAGCCAGCCGGGCGTGGTGGCACACGCCTTTAATCCCAGCACTCGGGAGGCTGAGGTAGGAGGAGCGTTGTGAGTTCGAGGCCGGCTTAGGCTACAACGCGAGCGCAAGGCTGACCTGAGCTACATAGTGCGACACTGCCTCAAAAAAACCAGGGCTGGGAGTTTGGCTCAGTGGCTTACACGCCTGTCAGGCAGGCGTGAGGTTGTGAGTTCAATCCCTGGTGCTGCAAAATAAATAAATAAATAAATAAAATAATAAAATAAAATAAAATAAATGAACCTACACTCATTATTTATATAACATGTATTTTACTCAGTAAATTTTATAAATATTTTCCAATGAAAACTTCTAAGAAGATGACTTTTTTTTTTCCAGACAGGGACTCACTATGTAGTTCAGGCTGGCCTTGAACTTGATTATGTACCTCTGCCTCAAACTTGCAGCACTTCTCCTGCCTCAGCCTCCCAAGTGCTGGAATTACAGGCATGCACCATGATGCCCAACAGAAGACAACATTATTGGGAGATTTTTTTTAATGAAAGAAGAATTAAAATGATGATACAGAATTTCAAAATAGGAGATTAACACTGGTTAATGTATTGCATGCTACTATCTTCAAAGTAGTTCTGCAGATTACAATATACAGGCACAAAAAAATTATCAAATAATTGAACAATGAAAGCACAAACTGCTCTTTTTGATGAACTAACAAAGATTAGTAGTACAGTTATCTATCATACATACATATGATAGTTATGTATATATAATCTTTTCCCTTCTTTCTTTTCTCCTTTCCCCTATTCCAGGTATTCTTTCCTTTTGAGCAGTAGTTTCTTTCCCTTTCACTTTCATAATATCTATTGTACATTTTGGATCTTATTTACTCTTTCAGTTTTTTACACTAGGGAAACTATACAATGTTTACACATGTGAGTCTGATTTATTTCACTTATGAGTAACGGTCTCGAGTTGTATCCATTTACCTATAAAAGCCTCAAGTTTATCCTTCTTTATAGCTGAGTAATACTCTACTGTATAAAAATACCACATCTTTTTTATCCATTCCATGGTTGATGGGCATCTGGGTTGTTTCCAAGATTTAGGTATCACAAATTGTGCTGCTATAAATAAGGGTGCACATATATTGCTGTGGTATGATGTTCTAATTCTTTTGGGAAAATACCCAGAAGGGGGATAGTTTAATTAATTGGGACTTCCAATCACAGTTTTTGAGGAATCTCCACACAGATTTCCACAGTGGTTGTACCAGTCTACACTCCCACCAACAGTGGAGAAGTGTTCCTTTTTCCCTGCAACCCCACTGGCATTTGTTATTGGTTGATTTCTTGATGATTGCCATTCTTTCTGGAGTCAGATGGAATTTCAGTGTTGTTTTAATTTGCCTTTCTCGAATGACCAGTGATGTTGAACATTTTTTCATATATTTATTTGCCATTTGTAGTTCTTCATCTGAGAACTGCGTGTTCATCTCAGATGCCTGTTTTTGGATTGGGGGGCCTGTTTATTTCAATTCTTTATGTTCTAGATAGAAGTCCTTTGTCTGAGGGACAGTTGGCTAAACTTTTTTCCCATTCTGTAGGTTTTTTCACTGTATTGATTTATTTTCATGTGCAAAACCTTTTTGTGTGTGCGTGCTTTGTTTTGTTTTGTTTTGTTTTTTCGGTACTAGGGATCAAACTCACAACGTCCCGCCTGCCAGGCAGGCGTTTACTCTACTGAGCTAAATCCCCAGCCTTATTTTATGAGACAGGGTCTCACTGTGCAGTTCAGGCTGGTGTTGAACTCACTTTGTAGCCCAGGCTGGTCTCAAACTCACAATGATCCTCCTGCTTCAGCCTCCTGAGTGCTGGGATTAAAGGTGTGTGCCACCACGCCTGACTATTGCAAAAACTTTTTAATAAGATGAGATCCCACTTGTTGATTCTTTGAAATGCTTCCTGTGTAGTTTGGGTTTTGTTCATGAACTTTTTGCCTACCCTCATGTCTTCAAGATTTCCATCCACCCTGTCTTCAAGTATATTTAATGTTTTTGTTGTAATATTTAGGTCTTTGACCCATTTTGACTTTAGTTTAGTGCATGGTGATAGACATGGGTCTAGCTTTAGTTTTCAGCATGTGGAAAGCCCATTTCTCTAGCACCATTTATTAAAGAGGCTATCTTTCTTCCTGTGAATGTTTGGCCCTTTTGTCAAAGATAAGGTGGCTGAGTGTCTTTGTAGTTGTGTCTGCATCTTCTACCCTGTTCCACTGATCCTCAGGTCTGTTTTTTTGTTTGTTTGTTTGTTTGTTTGTTTCTGCCAGTAAAATATTGGTTTTATCACGGTAGGTTTGTAGTATAATTTCAAGTCTGGTATTGTGATGCCTCCTGCCGTGCCTTTGTTGCCCAGGGTTGCCTTTGCTATTCTAGGTCTCTTTTGTTTCTAAATGAATTTTAGGAATATTTTATCTACATCTGTGAGGTATGTTAATGGTATTTTGATTAGAATTGTGCTAAATCCGTATAACAGTTTTGGGAGTATGTCTATTTTCACAATGTTGGTTCTTCCTATCCAAGAGCAAGGGTTATCTTTACATTTTCCAATTTTTCTTTTGTACCAGGATCAAACTCACAATGTTGCACCTGCCAGGCAGGCACTTAGGCCACTGAGATAAATCCCTGGCTTTTTTTTATCTTTCCATTTTCTGATACCCTCTTCAATCTCCTTTTTCAGAGTACTGTAATTTTCAATATATAGATCTTTTACATCCTTTGGTAGATTGATTCCTAAGTATTTCATTTTTGGGGATGCTATTGTGAAAGGTGATATTTCCCCAATTTCTTTCTTAGTGAGTTTGTTGTTTGTGTACAGGAATGCTATTGATTTTTGAGTGTTGACTTTGTATCCAGCTTTGCTGCTGAATTTGCTTATTAACTCCAGCAGTCTTTTTTTAAAGTTTATTTTAAAGAGAATAAAACCAAATCAAATGAAACAGAATAAAGCCAATCAAAATAAAACCATGAGACCTAGTACAGGACTTTAAAACAAGATAACAGGAAATCAAAAATGGCTACCATAATGTCTCATATTTTCTTCAAAATAGCTGCCCATACCATAAGACATAATAAAGTCAAACAAATCAGAACAAAATAAAACCAATCAAAACAAAACAATGAAAGCTGTCTTAGTTACTTTTCTCTCTCTGCTGGGACAAAACACCCAACACCCAAAATGAAGGAAGGAAATTTTTTTTAGCTCACTGTTTATGGAGGTTTCAGTCCAAATTCAGCTGGCTCTAAAACAGTGTAGCATGGCACTGAGACAACACCTCAAGGCAGCGGCCAGAGCAAAAAAGGGAAAACAAGCATCTTTTCCTCCCTTATATTTTACACAGGCCACCATCCACCCCTCCAGGGCGGGTGTAGCACTCACAAAATCTCTGTGGCTTCCTCTTGCACAGGATGAGAATATTTACAAAGTAAGGATCTTGGTGCTCTGCTGAGTCTCTCAGTTAAACTTCTAAACTTCTCAAGTTGGCACAATATACCAACCATAACAAAAGGGATACAGATTTCAAAACAAGATATTAGGAAATCAACAATGACTACTATAATGTATCTTATGGTCTTCAAAATAGCTGCCCATACCATCAGATATAACAGAACCTAACAAAACAAAACAAACTAAAACCAAATAAAACCAAACCATGAAAATGATATAGGACTTCAAAACAAGGTAATAGGAAATTAACAATGGCTGCCACCTTCCCTTTTTAGACATTTCCTCCCCTTTCGCCTTCACAATATCTTTGTACATTTTGGATCCCACTAACTTCTCCAGTTTTTTATGCTAGGGAGACAACATGATGTTCATCCATGTGATTCCAAACCATTTCATTCATGAGCATGATCTCAAGTTCCATCTATTTACTGACAAGAGCCTCAAGGTCATCCTTCTTTATAGCTGAGTAGCTTTCCATTGTATAAAAATACCATATGTTTCCTATTCATTCCATGGTTGATAGGCAAGCTACTCCTGCTTTTTTCTGGGTCCCCATCACATGGAGCATTGTCTTATCTCCTCTGACCTTCAATCCATGAATTTTCTTTCAAGTAAAATGTGTTGATGGATTCTATCTCCCAATCCACTCTGCCCATGTTTCTTTTTATTGGTGAGTTGAGGCCATCTACATTAATGGTTACAGTCAACATGCACTGGCTCATCTCTACCATGCTATCCTGCCATTGGTCCCCTACTTTTCTCCTCCGTTCAACTGCCTGCCCTGCTTGGTGATCTCCCTCTGCTACTGTTCCTGGAATCATGGTCATCTTTATCTCTCTCTAGAATATCCTTCAGCACTCTTGGTTGGTTTTGTGGTCATGAGTTTCTTTGGTTGTTCTTTATCATGAAAGTATCTTATTTCTTCATTAATTTTGAAAGATAGTTTGGCAGGGTACATCAATCTGGGTTGGAAGTTGTTTTCTTTCTAGGACTTGAAACACTTCACTCCAAGCTCTTCTTGACTTGATGGTTGTGTTGAGAATTCTGCCATGATTCTGATGGCTTTTCCATTGTAGGTGATCTGTTTCTTTTCTCTAACAGCCTTTAATAGTCTGTTCTTGTGCTGAATTTCTGGGATTTTGATTATTACGTCTATGTGTAGATTTATTTTGGTTATCACTAGTTGGAGTTCTACATGCCTCACTTATCTGTATGTCAGGTCCTTTTCCCATGCTTGGCAAGTTTTCCACTATTGTTTCTATACTCTTTTCATGTCATTTGTGATGACCCCCTGCTTTTTTCACAGACACGTATCAGTCTTAAATTATTTTTCTTTGCATTGTCTTGCAGCTGTTGAACTGCTATTTCCTGCTTCCTTGTTATTTTTAAGAGATCTCTCCTTTCTCAATTGCTAGCTGCAATACTGTCTTATTCATGCATTGTAGTTCCTTCCTGTACTGTTTGTTCAAGGTTTCCATCATTTTCCAATGCTCCTCTTTTTTAACTATGTCTTCTTTAGATAGACTCAGCATTTCTTTATGTTTGACATTTGTTCTTTTACCTGAAATATTATTTCTGATCTGATTTTTACAGCCTCATGAAGTTGTTTCTTTTTTATTATTATTATTTTAAAGATAGTAAAATCCAATAAAACATAACAGAACAAAGTCAATCAAAACAAAGCAGTAGAATCGGTACAGAACTTCAAAGAAAGATACTATGAAAACAATAGCTACTATAGTATATCTTGTTATTTTCAGAATAGTTGACCATTCCAACAGGTAAAATTAAACCAAAAACAAAACACAATAAAACCAATAAAAACAGAATATAAAATAAAGCAAAAAAATTTAATCAGAATAAAGCAAAATGAGAACAATATTGGGCCTCGAAGACAAGACAGAAGAGAATCCCCCATATTTGCTACATTGCCTACTATCATCTTCCAAAGAGATGCTCAGGGTGCCGGCCACAAGCCTGCAAAATCAATGAAACAATACTAGCATTTAGTTGCTTTAGGTACCTTAGTTGCTATCAATTTAGCCAGACCTCCGAACCAGCAGGTTGCTTTACTGGGGTAGGGGGGTGTCCTTGATCCTTAGCCTGCCAGTAAGCACATGGGAGGTGCATGTTTCTCTTCCTAGAGTCTGCGCCGGTCATACAGGCCCCCCGGAAGGCAGACTAGTTGTCTTCTGGTTGGAGCCACTCTGACCCAGTGGGGCAGGTTCTCGAGAGGCCCATCTCTTTCTCTTCCTGGAGTCTGCACAGGTTGCGCAGGCCCCCAGGAGGCAAACTAGTTGTCTTCTGGTTGGAGCCGCTCTAACCCAGTGGGGCGCGTTCTCAAGAAGCCCATCTCAGCCGGGCGTGGTGGCGCACGCCTTTAATCCCAGCACTCGGGAGGCTGAGGTAGGCGGAGCATTGTGAGTTCGAGGCCGGCTTGGGCTACAACGCGGCGCAAGGCCGGCCTGAGCTACATAGTGCGACCCTGCCTCAAAAAACCAGGGCTGGGAGTTTGGCTCAGTGGCTTAAGCGCCTTCCCTGGCAGGCGCGAGGCTGTGAGTTCAATCCCCGGTGCCGCAAAAAAAAAAAAAAAAAAAAAAAAGAAGCCCATCTCTTTCTCCTGAAGTTGTTTCTTTACTTTGTTTGCTATCATTTCAGAAATTTCAGGTGTTTGACTTCCAGGTTCTTCCATTTCTGTCTCCTAGACTCATTCTGTGTGGGCTGGAGGTCTGAGGTTGCCTTTTGCTTCTTTATCTTGACATTTTCCTGAGTTCCTCTGTATGAGCCAGTTGTGGGATCCCAGGCACTTCCTGTGTTAGCTGTCTGTCCATAGTGTAGGGGAATAGGTCAGGCATCCGTTTTTCTCCTACCCTAGGTTCCCAAGGAGGTGTTAGGGTGCAGGACTGGCTTCTCCAGACACGTGCAGCTACACTGAGGCTCCCCCAATGATGGTAGGTGCACAGGAGCTTGGCTAGCTGGTTCTCCCCACTGGTGCTGGCTACCACTCCCTGATGGTGGCTGGCAGGCCCACAGGGGCATCTATGTTCAGTTTCTTCTTCTGGTGTTTACAGTTCTGTGCTAATATCCATGTTGCATCCCAGAGATGCGCTGGGTATGGACCTGATCTCGACCTCTGGATGTGAAGGCAGCTGAAACTGATCTTCTGTCAGTGGAGTTCTCCAGAGTCCAACTACTGACTCCTCACTGCTGCTTCAGATGCTTCCATTTTACTGGCCTCACTGATTACTTCACCCTCCAGAGGTGTGTGCACATCTGTGCACCAGGCTGTTGTTGTGGGTCTTGGGGTTCTCATCAGTCTTACATTCTTACAGCCACCCTACCCTCCGGGATGCAATGGATGAGACCCAATCACAAACTCACTGACTTCAAGCCAGCCTGCCCTCCAGGATGGAATGGAGGGGCACATAGAGTAGACTTGCTCTCCTCCAGCCAGCCCACCCTCCAGGATAGAATCAACTTTAGCAGTCTTTTGGTAGAATTTTTGGAGTTTTCTGTGTAAAGCACCATGTCATCAACAAATAATAATTTAGCTTCTTCCTTTCCCATCCTTATTCCTTTTATTTCTCTCTTGTCTAATTCCTCTGGCTCACATTTTGAGAACTATATTGAATAGAAGTGGAGATAGTGGACATCCTTGCCTTGTTCCTGATTTTAAAGAGAAGCTTTCAGTTTTTGTCCATTTAGTATGATGTTGGCTGTTGGTTTGTCATAGATGGTTCTTACCAGATTGAGGTAGAGACCATCTATTCCAATTTTCTGAGTATTGGACTTTATCAAAAGCTTCTTCTGCATCTATTGAGATGATCATGTGATTTTTGTCTTTTGTCTTTTGCTCTGTTGAGGTAGTGTATTATGTTTATTGATTTGTGTATGTTAATTCACCCCTGCATTTCTGGGATGAATCCCAGTTGGTCATGGCGCATAATCTTTTTGATGATTTGCTGCATTCTGTTTGCTAGTATTTTATTGAGAAATTTTGTATCTATCTTCATTAGGGAGACTGGTCTGTAGTTTGCCTTTTTGGTTGGGTCTTTCCTAGGTTTCAATATCAGAGTACTACTTGCCTCCAGGAATAAGTCAGGGAGATTTGCTTCCCTTTTGATTTCATTAAAGAGTTGGAGGAGTATTGGTTTTAAGTCTTCTCTAAATTTCTTGTAGAATTCTGCTGTGAATCCATCAGAACCTAGGCTTTTCTTTGTTGTTAAGTTTAAATTACGCTTTCAATTTCAGTAACTAATATTGGGTTATTGAAAATTTTTATATCTTCTTGATCCAGCTTTGGTAATTCATATGTTTCTAGGAATCTTTCCACTTCTTCTGTTTTCCAGCGGATGTGAGTAAAGATTTTCAAAGTAGGCACTGATGATCTTCTAAATTTCCACAGGATCTGTAGTGATTTCACCCTTTTCATTACTTATTGCAAGAATTTGAGTTTTGTTTTCCTTTTCTTGATAATGTTAGCTAGGGGGTCATCAATTTTGTTTAGTCTTTCAAAGAACCAACTCTTTGATTCATTAATTCTTTGTACTGTTTTGTTAGTCTCTCAATTGTGTTAATTTCTGCTCTAATTTTTATAATTTTCTCCCTTCTATGAGCTTTGGGTTTGACTTGCTCTTCTTTTTCTAGAAGTATGAGGTGCAGCATTAGGTTGTTTATTTGTGCTTGTTATGTTTTCCTGATATAAGAATTCAATTCCTTTGCATTTACTTAAGCATGCTCTGTGGGCTAGTATATGATCTATTTTAGTGAACATCCCATGTGCAGCTGAGAATGTGTATTCTGATGCTGTTGGGTGAAACACTCTGCAAACATCTATTAAGTCCATTTGTTCACAGGTTTGATTCATTTCTGGTTTTTTTGTTTTGTTTTGTTTTCTGCTTTTTGTCTAGTAGATCTATCTCTTTGTGACAATGGGGTACTAAGGTCCCCCATTATCATTGTATTATCATGTATTTGGTTTTTCATGTCTATTAATATTTGTCTTATATAGTTGGGTGCTCCCATATTTGGTGCATACATATTTATGATTGTTATCTCCTCCTCTTGACTTTTTCCCCAAACAAGTATGTAGTGACCTTCTTTATCGCTTTTGATCATTTTTGGTTTGAAGTTCACATTGTCTGTAAACAGAATAGCTACTATTGCTTTTTTCTGGGTTCTTGTTGCATGGAATATTACTTTCCATCCTTTAACTTTCAGTCTACGAGTTTCTTTTTCAGTTAAGTGTTTCTTGTATACAGCATATTGTTGGATCTTGTTTCTTGACACAAGATCCATTGTGCCAGTCTGAGGCCATTTACATTGATGATTATAACAGACGTGTATTGGCTTATCTTTTTTTTTTTTTTTTTTGCAGCACCAGGGATTGAACTCACAACCTCGCGCCTGTCAGGGCAGGCGCTTAAGGCACTGAGCCAAACTCCCGGCCCTGGTTTTTTCGAGGCAGGGTCGCACTGTGTAGCTCAGGTCAGCCTTGCGCTTGCGTTGTAGCTCAAGCCGGCCTCGAACTCACAATGCTCCGCCTACCTCAGCCTCCCGAGTGCTGGGATTAAAGGCGTGCGCCACCACGCCCGGCTTTATGTTTGTCATGTTGTTTTCCTGTTGTTGGTACCATTTTCCCCCTTTATTTGAATGCCCTGCCCGGTGGTTTTCCTTCTGTTGTTGTTCTGGAAATTGTGGTCATTTTGATCTCTATATAGAATATCTTTCAGTAGTCTTTCCAGGGTTGATTTGGTGGACATGAATTTCTTTAGTTGTTCTTTGTCATGAAAGTATCTTATTTCCCTATTACTTTTGAAAGATAGTTTTGCAGGGTACAGCAATCTGGGTTGGAAGTTGTTTTCTTTCAGGGCTTGAAATACTTCACTCCAAGCTCTTCTTGACTAGAGGGTTTGTGTTGAGAAGTTGGCTGTGATTCTAATGAGCTGTCCTTGATAGGTGATCTATTTTTCTCTAACAGCTTTTTATATTATGTTTTTGTGCTGAATTTCTGTGATCTTGGTTATTATATGTCTCAGTGTATTTATTTTGGCTATGGCTAGTTGGAGTCTTATATACCTGACTTACCTGTGTATCAGATTCTGTTTCATGCTTGGGAAATTTTCTATTACTTCTGAAAATGGGGGGGGGTTATGCCATTTGCATTGACTCCTGCATTTTCATTGACACCTATCGCTCTTGTTATTTTTTTCTTTGCATTGTCTTGGAGCTGTTGAATTGTTATTTCCTGGTCCCATTATCTTTTAAGAGATCCTTCCTTTCGTGATCACTAGCCATAATACTGTCTTCAGGGTCTAAAAGTCTATCTTTAGTTTCATTTAAGTGCTTTTGCCAGTTTTGAAAGGAATTTTTAATTTTCTGGATATCTCTTTGAATCTGTTTCATCCATTCTATTTCTTTCCTATATTGGTCATTCAAGGTTTCCACCACTTTCCTATGCTCCTGTATTTTTGTCTTCTCTAGCTATGCTGAGCAATTCCTTAAGGTTGTCATTTCTTTGTTTACCTGAGAGATTATTTCTGATCTGATTTCCTCTGTAGCCTCATGGATTTGTTTCTTTACTTCACTTGCTATCTTTTCAGAAATTTCAGGTGTGTGTCTTCTAGTGTCTTCTATGTCAATGTCTCCTGCACTTGTTCCAGATGGGCTGGGAGTTGAGATTGCATTTTGCTTTTTCATCTTTGTCCTTTCCACCTCTTGGTTTATATTTCAGTCTTTTCAATCCTACTAGTCTTGAGCTGGGCATGGTGGTGCATACCTTTAATCCCAGCACTCGGGAGGCTGAGGCAGGAGGATCATTGTGAGTACGAGACCAGCCTGGGCTACAAAGTGAATTCAAGGCCAGCCTGAACTGCATAGTGAGACTCTATCTCAAAAAAAAGGGCTGGAGATTTAGCTCAGTGGCAAAAGTGCCTCCCTGGCAGGTACGAGGTTGTGAGTTCAAACCCTAGTACAAAAAAAAAAAAAAAACCCAAAAAACAAACCCTACTAGTCTTGTTTGTTTGCCGTGTGTGTCTTAAGGTTCTACTGTGTGGCTGACATTGACCCGGATGCTGGGTCCCACAGTGTAGGGGAGGAGCCAGTTGCCAGATTTCTTCCTGTGGGGTCAGTTGAGTGAGTCCTGGATTCTTCCTGGGTTGATTAGTGTAGGAGTACTGACTTGAACCAACGCTTAGCTCATATTGTTACTGTGGTTTCAGACTTTTCCAGGCCACCAGACATATGTGTCCATCGTGTGTGCCCCAGCCGGGCCCTACTGTCACTGGGGGTCTTGCAGACCCAGTAAGGTTCCTATGGGTGGGGGAAGGCCTCTCCAGCACTCTCACTAGCTTGTCTCGAATCCCTTCTGTGGAGGAAGGGCTTGCCCACACTTTTGCCAGTCTGCCATGGTCCTCCAAGTAGAGGGAGGGTTCACTGATGCTCCTACTAATGCACTGAGGTCCTCTGGATGGGGGGAGGACTCACCCACACACTTACCTGCCTGCTGAGGTCCACTGGATGGGAGAAGGGGTTCACTGAGGTTCCTGCTGGTTGAGATCCTCAGGTAAGTGGGAGGGGGGACTAAGGCTCCTGCTGGCCCACTGATGTACTTCAGGTGGCAGGGAGGGATCTCTGATCCTCCTACCAGCTGCTAAGCTCCTTCAGGTAGTTTTTTGGGGTTTTTTGTAACTTTTAATTTGTTTTTTTCAGTCAACTGTGCTGGTGCACGCCTACAATCCCGGAATTCTGAGAGGCTGAGGTAAGAGTATCTAAGTTCCAGCCCAGCCTGGGCAATTTAGCAATTGAATGAAAACCTGTCTGAAAATTTTAGAAAAGGGACTAAAGATGAGGTTGATGTAAAAGTCCTGGTTGAATCTCTAGTACTGAAAATAATTATTGAATACTGTGATCACTGTAAGATTTGGTTTTGTCTTTTACATTTACAGATGCTCCTCTACTCACAGTGTGGTTACATCCTGATAAAACCATGGTAAATTGAAAATACTGTACAGTGAAAATGTATTTAATCCACCTGGCCTGAGTATCCCAACTTAGAACACAGCACAGGTAAGGTATGGGTTGTTTCCCCTCCTGGTCTTGGAACAAGCTGGGAGCTGAGCCTTGCTGCCAATGGACAGCACAACAGGACATCATGCCACTGTCACCAGTCCAAGAAAGAGAACTTGAAATTCAAAGTACTATCTGTTGAGTGCATACCACTTTGCACCATCAAAACAATGAGAAAATTCTAACTCAAACCATTGTAAATCAGGGTTTGTCTGAGCTTTCATATTTTTATGAAAATATATTCATTTTGTTTTGAAATTAATTACATTTACTTATCCTTTAGCGCATTATTACCAGTAAGAATTATGAAAAATCTTTTATTATAATATACTTAATGATTTTACAGAAATGAAAGCAAGAGAGATAAATTTTATGGAATACATAAAATAATCTGCAAATTATTAGTGTCTGTCCTTCTCATCCAAATACTGTTGGCCTATCAACTTGCATAAATTCAACTTTGCTTGCTATTTTGTCAATTTGCTGACATATAAAGCCAGATTCGTGCTGTTCTCAGAAGGTCCTCTTGTGGTTCCTTACAAAATGGCTTTTTCCACGTGGCAGGAATTACAATGACCAGTAGCACCCATGGTTTTTACCATACAATTTGCACCATTTTGAAGAAAAAAACTCACATTCCTCCAGGCTCAAAAGACACAAAAGTATCTTCAACCTGGTTCAATTCATTGCCGTCCTGGGACTGAACATCTGATCCAGTGGGCTGCCACTGAGCAGGTATTTACAACCATGTGGACAGAGGGGCAGAGGCAGGCAGTAGGAGGGTCCAAGCAAAGGGAGTGGCCCAGTCTCCTGGCATCCTTCAAGAGAAGAGCAATCCCTTTTCCGATTTTGTGACCATTCTTTTCCTTCCTGTAACTTCAGTGCTTACTGAATTACAGAGGTTGCTCTAAGCACAGTCCTGACAGGTTAGGTCAGCAGCAAACCCAGACCTCTGCAGCTCAATACACTGAAGGGCCATTTCTTTGCTATTCATTATCATCTTGTCCTGGACCAGGCTGAGCAGCCACCTTCAGCATAATTACCCATCACCATGGATGAAAGAGGCCTCATGACAGCCACTAAGCACCCTTCCTGGAAGAAACACACAATGCTTCTGCTCATGCTGGCCAGAACCAGTCCCAACCAAGTATATACCTGCCAGGTAGCCAGTAAAGGGAGAACTCAAGTATTTAGTAAACAGCTCTGATCACCACCTAGCACTTTACCATTGTTACTCTTCACAAACACCTTGTGAAGCACTACTGTCATATAGAAGAAAAAACCAACACACAAAAAGGTTGGTCTGGTGCTAGATGTGGTAGCACATGCCTGTAATTACAGCACTCAGGATGCTAAGGCAGGATTGCCTGTGAGTTCAAGGCCAGCCTGCACTACATAGCAAGACCCTATCTCCAAAAAACAAAACCAGGGATGTAGCTTAGTGGCAGAATGTGTGCTTGGCATGCACAAGGCCTTGGATTCTAACCCTAGCACCTCAGTAAGTAGGGGGGTCCTCCATCCCCAATCAGTGGGGCAAAGCACCTGGCCCAAGATCATACAATGAGAAATGAATAAAACTGCTTAACTCCAAAAATCATTTTCTGAACTATCATTTTCACGGCTCCCTTAGCTTATTTGGTGTGTTCTTAAGCATTTCTGTTGCCAATTGGATTACTAAAAATATGTAGGGGGGAACCTGGGTGACAGGACAGTAACCTGGACCTAAAATCCTGCCCACATCTCATTCTATTCCCTGCCACTGAGATCAGTTAGGGTTCATAGATTCTAGGGAACAATCCCTGCAGCAGGGCAGTAGATAGGAGTATATTTTTAAAACAAGCTCTCAGAAGCGACAGGGTGGTATAGGGGCTGTTCTCCCATGACCAGCAGGGTCACAGGTGATTTTCTGCAAGCATGGTGACAGGTGGACACCCAGACAAAAAGCTCTGCTTCAGAGGTTGATGGTTCCAATAGGGGCACAGATCACATGTATGTGCATTCTTATGTGCCAAGTCCTGGCATGCCACAGCGAACAGCTAAGAAACACTCAGAGATGAGCATGCATGATACACCCAATGTGGAGCTTGACAGTTTCACAACTCTGTGTGTCTATTTTCCCACTGGAAATACTAAAGTAAAAAATAGTACCCAAGATAAAAATTGAAGTTTGAGATCACAACATACCCAAAGCACTCAGCTCCAGGTCTAGGGCTGTAGTTTGTTTTTCCCCTCCCAAATTCATGTAGAAACTTTATTGCCACTGTTAAGTGTTAAGAGGTGGAACCTTTGAAGGTTCCATCTTTATAAAAAGGGTCCCCTAATGCAAAAGGGCTAGTATGGTCCCGTCATGTTGTGGCTTTGACTCTTTTGCCTTGTGAGGGAGGACACTGCTCCCCTAGTAAGGACACAGGGCTCTAGGAGTAAATGCTGGCTGAGCCCACATTAGACTCCAAGCCTTCGGGTTAGTCTTGCATCTCTCAACCTCCACCCTCGTGAGAAATTAATGTCTGGTCTTCGTAACTATCCAGACTGTGGAATTGTTTCAGCAGTTTAAGACAGATTTAGGTATCAGGCACACACTGAACTAAAACCCACTATTAGTCTTCTCAAGGCATATTTTTAGGAGGTAGGTTATGTAAAAACATTATGTTCCTTTGGAGATCTGGGCAGGTAGTGACACGTAAGGGCCCTCAAGAACACCTCTAGGGAAGAGGACAGGCACAGGGGCCTCAAAGGTGAAACACGAGTGGAATCAAGGATGGAGGATACACAGGAAGTTTTGGAAAAAAGTGGACTGAGAAGTGAGGTGAAACTCAAGTCAAGGTCTCCCTCTGGAGCTGAAAGTCAACTTCCTGGTGTGGAGCGAGGAAGACAAGGCCCTCTGCTACTCCTCACTCTGATGCTGAGCTAAACTGCTTCTAAATGAGATCCCAAGCCAGAAGTGGTAGTACATGCTTCTAATCCCAGCACTTGGGAGGCTGAGGCACAATTGCTGCAAGTTCAAGACCAACCTAGGAGCCGGGCGTGGTGGCACACACCTTTAATCCCAGCACTCGGGAGGCTGAGGTAGGTGGAGGATTGTGAGTTCCAGGCCGGCTTGGGCTACAACGCGAGCACAAGGTCGGCCTGAGCTACATAATGCGACTGCCTCAAAAACTAGGGCTGGGAGTTTGGCTCAGTGGCTTAAGCTCCTGTCTGGCAGGCATGAGGCTGTGAGTTCAATCCCTGGTGCCGCAAAAGAAAAAAAAAAGACCAACCTAGGCTACAAAGTGAGCTTAAGGCCGACCTGAATTGCATAGCAAGACCCTGTCTCAAAAAAAAAAAAAAAAAGAGATCCCAGAGTCCTTGCTGGTATGCAGGAGCTGCTGGTGTGCATGGGAGGTGATTGCCAGTGGTTCTTTTGACTGCCAAAATTACAATTCCTTTCAGCTTCTAATCAAGATTCTAGGGGACTTTTCTAGCCAAATGCATGGGCATTGTAAGTCTTGGATGTATTCTCAGGGACAGCATTGCATCACTGACACCTATGGATACTAGGCTGAGAACACAGGGGCTGGAAAGGTGCTAGGATACCCTTAATACTGACTCAAAGTGCCCTGGTAGATCTGCATGATCCAGATGCTATCCCTTCCCCCCAACCCTGGGACTCTGCCTACAGACCTACAAACCTGGGAGCCAGTCCATGCCAAGCAGCCCCAGGTCATGCAGGCCTGTGTAACAAGGCCTCACAAACATGGTGAGGCCATCTGCTTCCCTGTTAAAGAAACTGACAGTTAAACTCATTGACTTAGCTGGGTGGGGTGCACACCTGTAACCCTAGCACTCTGGAAGGAAGAAACAGGAGCATCACAAGTTTGAACTCAAGCTGCACAATGTAGTGATTTAGCAAGACTGTCCCCAAAAATAAAAACGGCTAGGGATGTAGCTTGGTGGGAAGGTCACATCAATCTCCAGTACTGAAGAAAAACCCATCAACTGGCCACCCACTTTCTCCTCCAGATTTTTTTTCCACTTCTGACACAGAATATCCATAAACTGTTGATGGCAATAGACCATCATGGCCCATTGACAGTATTTGAAGTCAACATGCATATATAAATCAGGCAGCCTTGTCCAGACACCAGGCTAGGACCAGATACAGTAAGACACACAGGCACAAAGACAATCAGTTCATGGAAGACTCTTCTGACCCCCACTTCACCTATGCCTAACAGTGAGGTTTTTAAGATCAGAAATGACTATCAACTGCTCAAATGTACTCTACATGATCTTTCAGCCTTGGCAGCTCCGAAGGTTTATCTGTATTCCCAAAACACAGGCGAAAATGAGGCAATTAAGCAGAACACACCTTAATTCTGGCATGACCCCTCCAAACAGATGTTCCTCACGGTCTACACGAGGCTCCAAACTATTGTGCATTTTCTTTTAATTAATGGAGTCTTTATCTGCCACATCTCTTGAGGTCATTCTTTGGTATTCCTGGTTCTTCCCCAAAACCTCATATAGCAAGTTAAGAGTGGCAGCCAGGTCCAGCTATCAGGTGGGCTTTCCTGTCACACACCCTCTAGCTAGCCAAAAGCAGGAGAGGGCATAGACAACACTGTTGACCAGGCCTTTCCTGTTTCTTGGTGACTTCCAGTTCCCTACTTTAGCTACTTCAGCTGGCACTTAGTAAGTAGTCCTAGACTAGTGATTACCTTTTAGAGCATCCAATGATACAAACCTTCCACAACAGTAGGCACAGCATAGGTTGACCACCACTGACCTAGGCTGAGGTGCCCAGGTCTGAGTAACACAGAAATTCAAATGGGTCCCATCCACACCAGATGAGCAGGAACCCTCCACAAACTCTTACCTCTGATTCCAGGTAAACTGACTGAAAACCACCAAGATCTTCAGGAGTAAAGCTTATTGGTGGTACAAACTGAAGAACTAATAACACTAAGAAATAATTTTGGAAAAAAAAAATTCTTGCACAAATGTTCTTAAACCTCCTTTCCCCTCACATCCATGCAGATGGGCTAACATTATTTTCTTAGGAAATATGTATTCCTTGCCTCTTTTCAAATACACACAAGGCCGGACAGTACTGTGACTCAACATCCGTACTGAGGTTGAGTTATATGTGCTTAAGAACTATTTGAACCATCACTGACATAGTTCTTAAAATGCTAAGTTGTCAAAGAACCCTGATGGAAGTAACTCTTGGAAACTGAAACCTAGGTACCACTAGAAAGCTCAGTAAGACATAACAGCATTTACAATGGAACCTTGTCATCACATCTGCAATCTCACAGCCCACTGTCCAACCCTTTGGCACACAGCTGAATAGATACTTAAACATTAAGGCTGTAAACTCCCAACTACTTCCTATCCTTGCCTAGCAAATACAGTTAAGTCTCAACTTATGACTACTCGAGTTGCAAACTTTCACAGGTACACTGTCAGCTTACGAACAATTTTCCTGGAATGAACGTGTTTGTAAGTCAGGGACTGGGACTGACTTACTGTCCAGTTCTCCAGACACTTCTCACTGGTCAGACCCAGCCTCCTTTATCACGTCTACTCTACCCAAGGCACACAGTCGGTATAAACTATGAATTTCAAACTTATTACAAAGAATGAAAAATTCGTTTTATACTGATTACATACTGAAATCTGACCAGTAAACAAAATACTAGCACCAACTGATACCTGTATTAACATGGCCTGTGTTACAAGTGACCTGGGTAGAGAAAATGCAGCCCTGTTCCACCTCCGGAGGTTACCAGGCGCTCTCTGGTGACTGAGCTCTTTGTAAGAACTTTCCAGGTATCACTGGGCATGGTGGCACATGCCTGTAATCCCAGCACTCAGGAGGCTGAAGGAGGGTCATTGAGAGCTTGAGACCAGCCTGGGCTACAAAGTGAGCTCATGGCCAACCTGAACTGCATAGTGAGACCCTGTCTCAAAAAGACAAAGCACAGTAAACAAAATTTCCCCTAGTCCCAGAGTACATTCTACTTTTCACTTTACAATCCTCCTAGTGTTCCAAGTTTGAAGTTCCTGCGCCCCAAGGAAATCAAGTTGAAGACAAAATGAGGACTCACATGCCCCCATCTCCAAATATGACAGGTCTGTAGTAGTTCCTGTCAAATGCTTAACAGTTAACTATTTGCAAAATGCCACCCCAGTTTACTGTGCACGGCATCCATAAGCTGTAGGCTTCAACCACAAGCTGTTTCATTATGTACACTTACACAGTAAGAACTATAACCAGGTTTTAACAATATTTAACAACAACTCATGACATGTGTTGTCAGGCTACATAGCAAAGGACCAGCCTTTTCAGCGTATAATTGAAAATCCAGAACATGAACCCAATACAAACCCAAATGGCTGACTCCAGCCAGGCGTGGTGGTGCACGCCTTTAATCCCAGCACTCAAGAGGCTGAGGTAGGAGAAGCACTGTGAGTTCGAGGCCAGCTTGGGCTACAATGCAAACACAAGGCCGGCCTGAGGTACACAGTGCAACCCTGCCTCAGAAAACTAGGGCTGGGAGTTTGGCTCACTGGCTTAAGCGCCTGTCTGGCAGGCGTGAGGTTGTGAGTTCAATCCCTGGTGCCGCAAAAAAAAAAAAAAAAAAAAAAAAAAAAAAAAAAAACCAAACAAGGCTGACTCCAGATTCAACCATCCAGGGCCAAATATCTTCTGGTACACCATGACACAGGCGATGGTCCACACACACAAAACCAAAGGGACTTGTTCACAGCAGAGAAACAGCATTCACCAATTAACACAACAGCTACACATTACCACACACTTCCTACACTGCTACAAAGGCTCAAAACGATCAAGTGGAAGCACCACAGTCCGCTGAGGCATTTTATTTGTATGTTTTATATCCCTAGAAAAAGAATCCCAGGATTTTCCCTCCTGTGTGTTTTCGTCGTGCTTCTTCATGGTCCATGATGCCAGCTGAGGTGGTCAATACAATGAAACTATGGAGTAGGAAAAAAAAAAATGCTGGTGAGTTACACAGTTCAACATAAGTTGCCTTCTCTGCTGCAGGAAAACACTACCCTTACTATGCCTTCCTGTGAGGACAGAGGCACAGATGTTGCCCTACCTGAGCTGGCAATTACCTGGGCCAGCTGTGCACAAACACAGCTCCTAGAACCAAAATATCTAGTCCAAAAGCCCCAGTCACAAACATTTACACAACCCTGAACTCTGCTGACACTGAGAAAAGATTATGTTTAACTGAAAACAAAGGCAGGAAACACCTGTAGCTCCAAAGCAGGCCAAACTAGGATTTGAACATGAGTGACTTTCAGTCCAAGTTTCCCCAAAGCCTGCAGCACACAAGTGATTCAGGCCATCCCAGGAACACACAATGGGAACTATACTATCTGCAGAAAGCACACATGAAAGCCAATACAACTCTGCTAATCCCAGTCAAAGCTCTCCTGTACCTTTCAACCTGAACGCTAACATAGGAAATGTCGAAAACACTTGCTATGAAGGAAAAAAAAAATACAGTGATACTTCAGTCCACTAACTTAATGTATTGTACAATTTTGGCGAAATGGTCACATCTGTTACCCAACGTGGAACTTGCAAAGTGTTTGTGAACTGAAGTACCTCTGTAATACAAAGAAAACAACATCTCACCTGAGGTTATAACACACCACAGCAATTCTCAGCATTAATATTTTTTAATTGAGGAAAGCCAACTCACCCAAACTGACGGGATGGGAGCAGATTATTCTGCCATTTTTCCAAGTCTTTCAGTTGCACATCAAACCTGGGGCTGATCACACCACACTGAAAAAACAATTTAAAAAATGAAAATTTCATTTTACCAGTTAACAGAAAAACTAACCAACGTAAGACAGTAATCATAACTGCTGATTAGACTGTGCTAGATCAGTAACTAGCTCACATCCTTGTGGGCTGCAGAGCTAGCTGTCCAAAGCCAATGACCAGACCAAGGAGCTGAGACCAACCCAAGTAAGATGACAATCAAACTTTTAACACCCACCAATGTGAGAGCTCTCTTAAGAGCATTACACTTTTGTCACTTGATTACATGGAAATACTAATTCAGTAATTTTTAAACATCCACTAACGTAAGTCCTCCTCACAGACGGGCTCTACCTATAAAAACTGGCACACATAAAAACTGGACTGGGGATCTAATACAGCTCAGTGTGAAGGCCTCAGGCTCAATGATCAGTAGGGGTGGGGGGCAAACTGCCACTTATTCTGCTCAGGGTTTCTCTTTATTCTTGTGTTACCACGGATTAGTCAATTCAAGGGTATTCTACCCCAGTTATACCTTTCCTTCTACAGCCCTCCCACCTCAGCCTCCCAGGATGTTGGATTATGGGCATGTACCACCATGTACGGCTCCAGGACAATCTCAAGTGTGATCAAGGCCAGATTTTTTGAATACATCTGTAACTCTAACCAACTTTTGAACTCGGTTACCACATTCCCAGGGTAAGGGTATGCCCATCTCTTACTTGAAAGAGACAGGTATAAGTAAAGTTGAGAGAGAAACTTAAAATAACCTTTCCACCTACCCACTGCACTAAACATGACTTTGGGCAACTCACTTTCTGGTTTGTCTTCACCCCATCCATGTTGGACTAGAGATCTCAAAGTCTTTGAAAACATCAAAGCTGTAATATTTTCATAGTAAGCATCTGGTAACTCTCAAAAACATACTTGGGCCAGGTATGGTGGCACACGCCTGTAAGCCCAGCACTTGAGAGGCTGGGGCAAGAGGATTACCCAATTTGAGGTCAGCCTAAACTGTATAAGGAGACCCTGTCTTAATAAATTTTAAAAACCCAAAACCACAAACAAAAATCACACTCTTGCACGTCTCATTTTAAATTGAACATTAAAAGCAAACACAGTGCCAGGCGTGGTGACGCATGTCTTTAATCCCAGCACTCAGGAGGCTGAGGTAGGAGAAGCATTTTGAGTTCAAGGCCAGCCTGAGCTACATAGTGCAACCCTGTCTCAAAAAATTCTGCCCCTACTTATATCTAGAGGTCCACTGCCATTTTGTCTGCAGTGAAATTTTTGTGCCCATGAAAACCAGTTACATTTTCAAACAGACTGAATTGGTATCATATGTTACATACAAAGTACTTGGGAGAATACATACAACTAATCAGCACGTGACTGTAAAAGAGTTTGTTACCAAAATGAAAGGCAGTCTAACACCGCAAAGGAAGGAAGCCTATGCTAATGAAGATGAAGTAATACTGGTACTTAAGAGATCACCATTACCAACATCAAAAACACACATCACCAATACCAAAAAAATAAGCTATCAAGCTGCTTAGTGGCCTCGAGCCCTCCAGGTTGAAGGCATTGAAGTACAGTGTAGCATCTTAGATTCAAACACTTGAGAATCTATCACCAGTGCTGGTTTCACACTATCCCACATCTCCCTTTCAGACAGCTCACTCCAAAAGTGACAAAACTCTAGAGCCAACCACCTTGGTGAATAAATGAAGTTACTTTTGGTACAAAACAAGCAATACACTACTTGGTATTTATAAAGACTATGTTAAGAGAATTATTAAGATTCTAAAATGCACAAAACGATCCTTACCTTGTTTAACCTGCCTGTAAGGTTCACAACAATTTTTCCAGCTCTGTGATCATCAATGATTTCAAATTCGCCAATGTAACCTACAAAACAGAACTGACTGTATCAAATTAAAGACATACATCTGAAACCTGAACCATTTCGCATCTCTAGTATTCCTGCTTTTTGCCTAATGGTTTTTCTCCCTAAGTTTGACGACTGCTATGTGAGAACTAATTTTCACAACCATGTATTATACAAAATTTTTGGAACAACATCTACCCTCCAACTGTGAACGGTATTATTTGCCCCCCACCCTTTACCACTTCAAACCCCAAAAGGTTAGTCTGTGTCAAAGATACAGACCAATAGGAAGTATTGAGTAGCCCAGGTGCCCTGCCTTATGACTCATTGAGTAACCTGACAAGTTTTTTTCAACAATCCTATCCTATTTAGAGGTTTTTAGTCATTTCACCTGAACAAACTATGTCCTCCTCCACAGAATCCGAATTCAACAGTACTATTTCGCAGGTACAAATGACACACTTTACTTCCCAGAAACAGAACTTTAAAAGTCTTAGCATCAAAGCATAAAACACAGTAACACACTTACCATGCTTCATCATCACAGTTAGAAACCGGACGATGACTTTGGAGCACGGCCTAATAAGGACCTGGCGTTTGCCTCTCTTTTCGGCATTGTTGATGCTCTTGAGGGCATCAGCCAGGACATTCATGCGCACCATTATGGCTGTTTGGAAAGACAAAATAGGTTTCACTGGCACTGTCACTTATATTCAATCATTCCCATGATCTCTAACGTAGGTCTTCCTTTCGATGCCTACCATGAGGTTTTCCGAACAAATATTCCCAACATCCAGGACAATTCTATTTACACTCCTTGTTGAAAACAGTTAATCAGGAATGTCAAGATACTAAACTCATTTATCAACCACTGATCTTGCAGCACATGAATGTCTAGTTAAGACACAAGAAAAAACAGTCAAAATTGGCAGTAACGGTCACCTACCCAAACGAAAATGCCAGCTATACCCAGTTACTGAGAACAGAAGCTGAGAATCACTTAGAATGTTCCTTCAATTTTTTAAACTCAGTAACATCCGCTCATCTAATTTTCAAGTCAATTCGCTTTCAACCTTGTTCTAATACCCTAAAGATGGTATTACACTTTCACCTAACAACTAAAACGTCAAACAGTAAGAGCCTGAGTCGCAACAGAAACATGCATTCTCCGTGTCACCCTACTGGACTCTTCCAAGGGTCATGAACTGCAAGATGCACTAACTTTTAAAGGCGCCTAAAAACTAAGCCCAAAACATGTTTCAAGCATCAGGAAAAACCAACCTACTTCTTTAAATTCAACAGAACACTTGAGGGGAAACCATAAGAGATAGTTTAGTTTCCAGCAAACCACCAACCCAGACAGGGCTAAGTTTTACACGCTTGGCAGCCTCAGCCTAACAAGCTTTCAGCGCGACCAAGTTAGTAAAATGCTCACCCACCCCGGCCACCGTCCTAGATGCGGCTAGAACCAAGACGCTACCTTAGCGGCTGAAGGGAGGTCCAGGCAGAGCAAGGGAAGTGAGGCCGCTGGGTTACAGCTTCGGCGGGCTGCCAGAAGTACCAACTACCGCCAGCGCTACGGCCTGCATCCCTAGAGCCGGTCTACCGGGGTAAAGCGTGGGGCGCCCAAGGATCGTTCTCCTGTGCTTGCCCAGTCACCGCAAGGCCAGGATCCCCAGCAGAGGAGGGTCACAGCGCCCTCCCAGGGACCCAAAACTAAACCTCAGACTGTTCGATGGCGCTGATAGCCGACGGATTAAGTGGGAACCCTCAGACTCAGTTACTTACCGGCACGGAAAGATGGCGGAAAGAGGACGGAAGGGGCGAGCGCGCGGAGTTATGGGAAATAGGCGGGCTATCGCGAGATTTTCAAAATAACGGAAAAATACATACACAAAGTGACTGGCTAGTGGAAGTACGCGAACGTAGGGGCGGAGCCTCCTCAGGGATTGATAGCTGACAGCCGAAGGAATCAACCTCCCAAGGTAAGTTCTGGAGGGCATCCGGATAAGGTATATAGTTTGGACTACCTTTTGGCACTTAATCTGTAAAAATACAAAACCGACAAGGTCCTAGATATTTGCTAATTTTTATTGCAATAACAATTCACTCACCATTTAGAATAAATTTTGATATTTGCGTATTTATAGTGTCTCTGAAGGACCCGCAGTAGTCGGTCAGTGCCTCTGGGCAGTGTGTGGAACTGGGACGGAAACTTCCTTTTATTTTTATTTTCAATACCCGGTAGAGGATTGAGCCCAGGGAGCGCTGAGGTGAACTACATCCCCAGCTCTTTTTATTATTTTATTTTGAGACAGGGTCGAACTCGCGAGCCTCTGGAGTCTTGTCACAGTCTCTGGAGGAGCTGGTTTACAGGTTTACACCGCGCAGGGCACCGTAGACGTTTTTGGTGGTTTTGAGACGTATGTATATTACAGAGTCCGCCAAAAAAAATGTATACGTCCTTCAGGAAAAGAAAAATAGTGTGACGTTTTTTCAACAGACGGTGTTACCCTCGTATAGAGGACCTTGGAGGATGTCCTGTATCGCAGAAAACTCACTATACTGCTGGCGCTTAGAGAAGAAATTGGAAATGCATGTGCAGCAATCTCAATGACCAAGGAGCAGTTCGTCGTATTAATAAACGTCTGGAAATTAATGGCCATCAATTTGAGCACCTCTTGTAGAGGCCATATGTAACTTGTGTTAATCTCATGATGTTTCAATGAATTTAGTATTAAAATATTGATACGAGGTTTTTTTTCTTTTTTTTTAGGACTTTTTTTTTCCCTGATGTGTGTATACATTTTTTTGGTGGACTCTGACTTTTCCAAAGTAGTTAAAATGCTTTTAAATCAGTAGTATCTTTTTAAGTTACTACTTAGAAGTGTTGATTAGGAATCCGAATGGTTTTTTTTCCCAGTTCCAGGACACACATTTTGGAAGCCACAAATGTTTCAGAATAAACATATGAGATTCTGAGCCTGTGACTTTTGTCTACTTTTATGCACCCAGACAAGAACCAATGTAGGCTTGTCATTATAGTCTCTGAACTTACCCAGGTGTAGACTGGGGATACTAACGCTTGCCTCTTAAAGGTTCTTGCCACAGTCAGATGTCGAAACAGTGGCAAAGAGCTTGTAGAAGGTTTGGTGTGTACACAGTAGATGTGCACCTCTTGTGGGGGGGCACCAGAGAAAAGGTACAGTGTTGTGAGTACAGCCCCGGCTGTTACCCCAGGGTCTAA
>RJWM01029364.1:0-24691 GCA_004363535.1 Dasyprocta punctata
TAGACAGTAGAACACTAGAACACCAAACAGAAACAGCAATAATGAACATCCTCATCTTGTCCCTCATTTCAAACCAAAGTTTTAAAAACTTAAGCACTCAAAATAATGTATGTAATAAGTATATTGCTGGCACAGTGAAAATAAGGATTCTGACCATTGGAATGGGAGTTTACACATAAGAAGAAAATACTAAAACGATCTTTGCACTAATAGGTTAGGGTTGGAGAGTTTAGGTATACATATATTTGTAGATATGTGCAGACTTTAGCATAAAACATTTTTTGTTAAATCAACCACAAAATGTCTATAATGATACTCCAGTAGTATTCCTGTATACCATTCTAGATCTTGATTTCGAATACCATTCTCCAGTAAAAGGAACCAGACTTCCTTGAAGCAACAAAGCAGTACTGAGAGACTTCCTGGACTACTGCTTGAGCTGCACAGTGACTTCAAAGTCTTTTTTTTTTTTTGGACTTTTTGAGACAAGAGTCTCATTATACAGTTCAGGCTGGTCTCAAACTCCTAACAATCCTCCTGCCTCAGCCTCGCAGGCGCTGGGATTACAGGTGTGTGCCACCATGCCGGCTTCAAAGCCATTTTGAACCACATAGCCAAGATCCTGTCTCAAAATAGATTTATGCATTCGTATTTATGAGGAAGACTGTCTTGCAATTTTCTTCCACTAAAAACAGGTTTAACTGATTTTGGTATTAAAGACAAGCTGGCTCTGTAACATAAAGTAGTATTTCTTTTTAAAAATTTCTCTGGGCAGCTGGGTGTGGTAGGATCACTTTTGAGTTTGAGGCCAGCCTGAACTGCATGGTGAAACCCTGCCTCCAAAAAGACCAAAAAAAAAAAAAAAAAAAAATTAAAGATTTTTTTTTCAATGCACTGCATGGTTTCCTTTTATCTTGCTTTTCTTACAATAAATCTATTCAGTGATGAAATTATATTTAGTGCTTATATATCACATCTCTCTTACTGGGTAATAAGTCCTGCCAGGATTTTTCTCATATTTCAACCACCTCTTTTATTTTCTTTTTTTGCGGCACCGGGGATTGAACTCACAACCTTGCACCTGTCAAGACAGGCGCTTAAGTCACTGAGCCAAACTCCCAGCCCTGGTTTTTTGAGGCAGGGTTGCACTGTAGCTCAGGCTGGCCTTGCGCTCGCATTGTAGCCCAAGCTGGCCTCGAACTCACAACACTCCTCCTACCTCAGCCTCCGGAGTGCTGGGATTAAAGGCGTGCGCCACCACGCCCAGCTTCAACCATCTCTTTTCTATTCTCCTGTTCTTTTAAGTTTATTTTGTGGTTCTTTTTCTCACATAAATTGGACTCAGGCCACTAATGTTCAGTTTTTCTTTGTGTGTGTGTAAACTTTTCTTCCAACTACCACATCTGATGTATCCTATGGGTTTCAAGGAAATATTTTTCACTATTACTATGAAGCTGTTCCTCACCAAGCACACAGGGTCCTGGGTGTTGAACCCAGAGCCTCCCACTGAGCTACATTCCCAGCTGTTTCCTTTTTTTTTCTTTTTTGAAGGACAAGGTCTCACTAAGTCTCCTAATTGTCCAGGCGGGGCTCAAACTTGGCAATCCTCCTGCCTGAGCTTCCTGGAGTGCTGAGATCACATGTATGTGCCACTAGGTCCAGTTGGGCTTTCTATTTGTTTTTTTTGGGTTTTTTTTGAGTCAGGGTCTTGCTACATAGTTCAGGCTAACTTTGAACTCACTGTGTAGCCCAGGCTGGCCTTGAACTCACAGCAATCCTCCTGTCTCAGCCTCCTGAGTGCTGGGATTACAAGCACATCCAGCCTCCGATTTCTTTTTGAACCAGTGAGTAGTTTGTAAGTACACTTTTAAATTTCCAAATATATCCATCTGTATTTAACTACGCTTCCTACATAGTCTGTGGTATGCAGTAAACGCAGTCTGACTTAAATTAACACAAGAAGTACCACAAGAAAGCTACCTAAGTGTCCCTTTACCATATTTAAACATTGTAAGCACAATCTCTGTATTTAAATAAAAATGACATCATTTCCCATCAGCAGTATTTAAATGTCCAGAAACATGTACTCTCTTACTTGAACAAATACTTTGCCCACACGATGCAATGAATGGGTTCTGAAGGCGTGTTACGAATTGTACAGCCAGGAAAAGTTCTCTGGGTTGGTTTAGGGTGGCATTCATAACACTCAGTCACACCCTACGAAGTCAAGACACAAAAAAAGAAATTTACTCCAAGATGATAATTTTTCAACACTATATTTCCTTCATCTATAGTGCAAACAAGTTTTATACTGTCAAGGATGTTTTAAAATTTTATTGACTCCAAAACCCTTAATGTGCATGCAAATAATCTCTTCATACAAAAACAGTCATAAAAATCAACCACAGTAATAACTAAAACTGAGTTCTGACTCCTAAGCTAGTGAACATAACTTAAAACAACCCAAATAAAAATTACTGTAGTTAGGGCCAGGGATATAGCCCAGTGGCATAACTGCCGGCCTGGCCAGTGTAAAATCCTGAGTTCAATTCTTGGTACAAAAAAAAAAAAATCACTGTACTTGAATGTGAAATAAGAAGTTTATGTTCATTGACTGAAGTACCAGAAATATAACTTTCCAACAAACTACTTCTCGAAAGAGAAAATCTGTTAAATTATAATGATGGTCTTAAAAAAAAAAATCTCACAAAAAATAAGTACATTCAAAGTAATCATTAATTTCAAGTGCTACCTACATACATGGAAAATCCTAGATCTTACCAAACTTTACCTGATTGTTTTTGTTGATACTCAAGTTTCAAGTTAAATGTATGGAATCTAAACCCTGAAAGAAGTCTAATATGGGTCCTTGGACGACTTCAAAATCATCAAATGAACCATCTTTTTCTGGTCAGCAGTTCTCAACATCAGTCATTTTGTTTTAAAATTGTTATTTAAGCACACCCTCCCTTTGGGGCAGGGAGGGACTCGGACTGGCCTTGAACTCTCTCTATGGCCCAAGCTGGCCTCCAGCTAGCAATCCACCAGTTTCAGCCCCAAGACCTGGAGTTGTGTGTACTACCAGGCTCAGCGTCTCACTATAAATTTTAACATAGTGCCTCAAAATCACATGTAAAAAGCAACGCCTTTCTAATAATGGTTAAAGAATCAACATTTGCAAATATTACGGCAAGAGTTTCAGAGTTTTCTTCATCATCTTGCACCCTTGATCTTACTTTCTTGGGGATAGCTCCACGGCAAGCAGTTATGTCTTACCTCAGTAGGAAAAAGAGAACTACTTATTTTATCTGTCAACATATACAAGGGCTCGATTAAATTTAATATACACTGACACATACAACAGGCTTTGTAGAATAATTCTAGAAAATCCTTCAAGGATAATATTTAACAATTCAAACAAATGAAACAGCTGCAATTTTTAACAAGGACAAACTGCCAAAAACTATCAAACAAAAGCAACAAATTTTATGTATATTTTTTGAATAAGGTCATAAGGTTTAAAAACCTGTACAATAATTCTTCAAATGTATTTGTTTTTAATTTTTTTTTTTCAGTACCAGGGATCGAACTCACAGCCTTGCACCCACCAGGCAGGTGCTTAAGCCACTGAGCCAAACTCCCGGCCCTTTTCAAATGTATTTGTAATGTTTAATTTCTTAAAAGACCTAAAAGAGAAAATACGTACATTGTGAAAAAAATCACAATGTTGAGATTTTATAAGACAAGGTTATGCGTATACAGACATCGGTCCTATTATTCCTTAGTTTTAAATGTTTGAAAATAGTTGGGTGCAGTGCTACACACCTATAATCCTAGCACTTGAGAAGATCAACCTAAACTACCTAATGAGACTGCCTCAAAAAAAACAAAAAAAAAAAAAAGAAAAAAAATTTGACAAATACACCCAAAAAAGTTTTCAAACTTGTTTTTTTTTTTTTTTTTTTTTTTTTGCGGCACCGGGGATTGAACTCACAGCCTCACGCCTGCCAGGGCAGGCGCTTAAGCCACTGAGCCAAACTCCCAGCGTTTTCAAACTTCTTTTCATGCCTGTACATACAAATTCCTTTAGACAAAAAGTAACATTTCTTCATTTAGTGCTGGGGATTGATAGTATGCAGGTGGTCTACCACTCTACCTCCCAGACCAAAAAATTTAAAAACCTGGTTTACCACAGATCAACCACAGCATGGCAGGTAGTGTCATGCTACAAAGAAATTTTTTATGGTAAGTTTATTGTGCTTACCAATCTAAGGCAGTACTGGGGAATGAACTCATAGCCTTCACACTGAGTTAGATTCTGAGCCCTGTTTTATTCTGAGGCACAGTCTCACTATATTGCCTAGGCCCGGCTCGAATTTACAGTCCTTCCACCTCGACATAGCAGAGTGCTGAGATTATAGGCATACACCACCATGCTCAGTTTTGGATTTTAACATTTAACTAAATGAAACAAAGAACCACACAGCCAAGAGATCTCTGCTCATAGTGTTTTAAGGTACCTCTATAGCATCCTGACTCTGCTGCTCGTCAAGAGAGACTCACAGAAAGGGAACTGAACCCAGAGCCTCAAGTGTATCATCCTAAATTTTATATGGCATGAAAATTCCTACATCTTTTAATACCTGTTTACACTATAAAAATTCCCCATTTACTCTCTTCCCTGAGGTCTCAAGTATCTGGAAAGTAAAAAAACCAACTCTTCTTTACCTTTTTGATAGTAGTTACTTGTCCAAGATAACCAGCAGTCCCACTCTCAATCAGAGGGACATCAGCTGCCAGACACATCCGATTAACATGGTTTCGTGCAGCTGAAAGAAAAATACTAGTTAGTAAGATTTTTAAAGCACAAATTAACTATCTTTAATTAAAATGAAACTTTTCACTTTGTTCTCTTCTGAAGCAGGGTCTCACTATGAAGTTCAGGCTGGTCTTTAACTCAGTGATCCTTCTGTCTTACCCTCCCAAGTGCTGGAATTTACAGGCATATGCTGCCTTATCCAACTATGCTGCCTTATCCAACTAATTATGGACTATTCTAAGAGATATTCAACCTAATTTCAAGCACGAGAAATTTATGTCATAAATTGATTCCAGGAAAACCACTCCTAAAATCAAAAATCTGTGGTGCTGGGGTTCAACCCAAGGCCTCACATGCATACTAGGCAAGTGCTCTACATACCCAACCCGAGAAAGTAATTTTTTAAATCCCAAAATCTCAAGGTGCTAGGGCTAGGAGTGTACACAAGGCTCTGATTTCAATCCCCAGCAGCAAAAAACAAAACAACAAAAAAACCCAACCTGCTATTTTTCTACTGCCATACCTTGGCCAAAACAATGTGTGCCTTAACTTGCCACTATTCTACTATAATTAACAGGTAATACATGGAAGTGAATAAAAAATGTGGAACACCAACTTGATACTATAAAGGCAGTTTAAAGCTGTAGAAAAAAGATGAGTCAGGTTAAAGAGTCATTCAGAGACCAGTGTTGTGGCACATGCCTGTACTTCCAGCACTATGGGAAACTGAGGCAGGAGGATCACTCAATGTGGCAGCAAGACTCAGTCTAAAAATAAAACTAAAGAACTGCTGGAATGTAGCTCCTCAAAGTAAAGGCCCTAGATTTAACCCCCAGTACCACCCCTCCCACCCCCAAAATAAAAGTTATTCAGGTTTTCAATTTTTGTTATTTGGTTTTTCTTCATTATTCTGGAGAAAGGGTCTCGCTATGCAGTTCAGGCTACCCTGAACACTGATCCTCCTGCCTCAGCCTCCTTAGTGCTGGGATTACAGGCGTATGTCATCACACCTGGGTGGCTCTTTTTGTTGTTTCTAAACCAAACTTACTACAAATCTACTTAACAGAAGTAATTTTACATGAGAAAGTAATGACAAGCAAGGAATATTACTGAAGTTTTTCACCTTCACATTCCAGACAATTTACAAGTCACTGCCTATACCAGTGGTGGCGAATCTACAGTACACAGTCCACAGTGGGTACTCTGCTGGCACATGAGCCAAGTTGCACCAGCATTTGAGTACTGAACTGTGCACAAAAGCACACCAAATACAAACTTCTGCCTTTCAATAAAAAGTTGTTTACAGCACTGAAAGCTGTGTTATTGTTTTTAAGACAAAAGATATTAATGTATAAATTGTGCTTTCTAACTCCTCAGTCTACAGGTGTGCAACCCACTATGCCAGCATTCAGAACATCTGTATTAGTCTTGGTTGAGACCTGGGCACTCCTATGAAGTTGGTGTATCTACACACCCTAGTGATCTGAAATATACCCCCAAACACACATGACTTTTTCTTGCTTTAGGGCATGGTTGTCCAACTTTCTGGATGGCCTGGGCTGAACTGTGTAGAGGAATTCTCTTGGGGTGCAAATAAGATATATAATATAGTTGATAGATGTAAATAAATACACTTGATTTTTTAAAATCTTAACTTACTAAGTTTAATAAAAAAAAGTATTTTTTTTTTTTGGAAGCAGGGTCTCACTATAGGGCTCAGGCTGGCCTTGAACTCACAGTGCTCCTCCTGCCACCACCCTTGGCTTAATAATTTTATTTATTTATTTATTTATTTTTGCCTTTTTGAAACAGGGTCTCACTATGCAGTTCAGGCTGGCCTTGGGCTCACTTTGTAGCCCAGGCTGGTCTCGAACTGGCAACAATCCTCCTGCTTCAGTCTCCAGAGTGCTGGGATTACAGGAGTGCACCACCACACCTGGCTAATAATTATTTTTTACGAGTAAAAAACTTGGTAATTTAATTTTTAAAATTTTTATTAGTTTGCAGTACATAATGACTACAGCACATTCATTGTGGGGTTTGGTACATGCACAAAACACATCTCAATTCTTTTTTTTCCCATCCCTCTTACCCACCTTTTGTTTGACCAGCATCAGATTCACATAATTATAAATCCTTACAAGCCTAAATAGCATACATACAGATTAACACTCAGACTAACAGCCCCCAACTTTAATAATTAAGAAAGAAAATAAGCAGGTTTGAGGCACTATGGCACAAATCTGTAAGCTTGCACTCGGGGATGGTGAGACAGAAGGATCTCAAATTCAAACCCATGGCCGGGCGTGGTGGCGCACGCCTTTAATCCCAGCACTCGGGAGGCTGAGGTAGGCGGAGCATTGTGAGTTCGAGGCCGGCTTGGGCTACAACGCGAGCACAAGGCTGGCCTGAGCTACACAGTGCGACCCTGCCTCAAAAAACCAGGGCCGGGAGTTTGGCTCAGTGCCTTAAGCGCCTGCCCTGGCAGGCGCGAGGTTGTGAGTTCAATCCCCGGTGCCACAAAAAAAAAAAAAAAAAAAAAAAAATTCAAACCCAGCTTGGGCAATTTAGCAAGACCTTATTTCACGCACACGTTTAATCCCAGCACTCAGGAGACTGAGGCAGGAGGATCGTTGTGAGTTCAAACCCAGCCTGGGATACAAAATGGGTTCAAGATCAGCCTGAGCTGCATAGTGAGACCCTGTCTCAAAAAATAGGGCCAGGGATTTAGCTCAGCAGCATAAGTGCCTGCCTTGCAGGCATGATCCCCGGTACAAAAAAAAAAAAAAGAAAAAAAAAAAAAAAAAAAAAAAAAAAAAAAAAAAAAGACCTTATCTCAAAATAAGAGCTGAGGATGTAATGTAGCTCAGCACAAAGGCCCTGAGTTCAAGCCCCACTATTAGAAATTAGACAGACCAACAGACAAAATATAAAAAGGACTGCAGATATACAGCTCAGTACAAATGTGTTGAGTTCAATCCTCAGTACAAAAAAAAAGTCTGCTTAATAATAGTAAATGCCCAGAACAGGCGTGGTGACTCATGCTAGCGTTTGGGACACTGAGGCAGTGGGACTGCCGCAAGTTCAAGGCCAGCCTAGACTGCACAAGTGAGTTCAAAGCCAGCCTGAGCTATATGAGACCCTATCTCAAAAAACTAAAACAACAAAAAAGCAAACAAACCTGTCTTCGTAGGTACACACACAAGCATAAATTAAAATATAATTATCAATTGTCATTGTGTTTTCCATGCCAAGTCACATAAGCACATGTAGCATCTGATACATGAGGGTTTTGATGCATGGTGTGTGGCAGCCACACGAGAGTCAGCACTACACTCTGCCCTCGCCTACAGAGCATCTCACTGTTGTCTACACAGTTCATGCTTGAGCACCAGTCAATTTAGTCAAGAAAAACACTGCCAGCCAGGCATACATCTGTATTCCCAGCACTCTGGAAGACTGAGGCACAAGGATATAGACCCCAAATTTGAGCCCCACTCCAGCAACAGAGCATGATCCTGTCTTCAAAAAAAATAAAAATTAAAATTAAAATGCTGGGGTTGTAGCTCAGTGTGAAGACCCTGGGATCAATTCCTAGAATAACAACAACAACAAAAGGTAACAAATACATAGGAGTGTCAAAATTATACAATCTTATCCCAGCACTCGGGAGGCTGAGGTAGGAGGAGCGTTGTGAGTTCGAGGCCAGCTTGGGCTACAACGCGAGCGCAAAGCTGGCCTGAGCTACCCAGTGCGACCCTGCCTCAAAAACCAGGGCCGGGAGTTTGGCTCAGTGACTTAAGTGCCTGTCTGGCAGGCGCGAGGTTGTGAGTTCTATCCCCGGTGCCGCAAAAAAAAAAAAAAAAAAAAAAAAAAAAATTATACAATCTTGTGGGACCACATTATTAGTCATTCAGGGTTACATGTAGCCACCTGTTTTAAAGCTTTTAACTTCGCCTGTATTCATACCTTCTGGTAGAAGGACAAAGCATGATAGCCATATTTCTTTTTTTTTGGTTTTGTTTTTTTGAAACAGGGTCTCACTATATAGTCCGGCCTGGTCTTGAACGCACTATGTACCCAGCCTGGCCTCAAACTCATGGCAATTTTCCTGCCTCAGCCTCCTGAGTGCTAGGATCACAGGCATGCATCAGCACGCCCAGCATGATAGCTGTATTTCTGCCTAGAAAAAAAAATCAGTTCTAGATAAAACTGCAATCAACTCACAAGTTTTACCTGGTCTTACTTTTCTTTAGGTCTCTGAATTTCTAACTCATAAAGAAATAGTTATAGTAATAATAAAATTTTAAAGAGTTTTGACATGGGGAAGGGGAAATGATAAGAAGTTTGAAGCACTGAAATAATCTTACCTCTGTTATCTAATGCATTCATAACCAATATAAACTGCCGAAAAAATTCCACGTTGTAGTCAGGGCTACAAAGCAAGGCAAAAAGGTTACCAAAATTAGCCTTACATATGATATCCACAGTATAATGCAAGGACCTTAAAAGCACAAAAGTAACTATTGTTAGGGGTATATACAATATACACAGTGAGGTTTGACTTTTTCCAAACAAAAGCAGATGTCAAAGAAATTATTTCCCTCAAATTTCTCTCCTTTTTGGCCAACTACCTAGGGCACAAGAACAAGATCTTAACCCAGCAGAAAGATGGCATGACCTCACTAGTCCCTCCAGGCCTTCTCAGGGCAGCAAGAGCCTGGGAACACACAAAGAACACATTCCCAGGATTGACGTGGCCTACAGTTTTACCTCGCATGGTCAGGATCAGGCAGGGTTCAGGCCCCTAGGGCCTCTGCTTTTAGCAGTACTGGGAAAGTAACACAGGGTAAGAGGGTTACAGGGCCATAGGCAGGTCTGGAGAACAAACAATCAGAATAAAAAATAAGTTGGAGATAAAAATGCCCTGAGAAAGTATAAGACTTCTTCTAATTCTAGTACCGCAAATAAGAACTATTTTTTATAATACTACTTTTAATAGTAATGTTCTTGTGAGCTAGGGAACAACTATAGATAATGGGTAATTTAGAGACTAGTGCTATACAGGTCTAGAGCAGAACACTTGCCTAAAGCCCTAGGTTTAATCCTTGGCACTAGAGGGGGAAATGTACAGTTCCTTTGTTCCAACACTTCCAAAATTATGTATTTACTCTATTTTTACTTAGATAAGTATACCCCAACCAACATGGTGGAACACATCCCAGCACTCTGGCTTGCTGTGGTAGGAGGATCTTAAGTTCAAGGTCAGCCTGGGCAACTTAGCAAGAACACATCTAAAAGTGAAAAAATGGGCTGGGAATGCAGCACCAAGGCCCTGGCTTCAATTTCGGGGGTGAAGGGGGGTTGAGGGTTGGTTTGTCACTGCCCCAGGACAATTCCCAGTGTCTGATTACAGAAGTCAGAGTTCTAATAAATGTTATCATTTTGGAAGGGAACTTTTTAAGCTAAAATCAATCAGAATGAAATATATTTAGAAGATTGAATCATCATACACAGAGACAGTTTAAAATACCTTCTTAATGTGCAACAAGTTTCACTTAAGTTTCTAAGCAATTCACTTATGAAAAACATTAAAATATCACTCATTTAAATCATTCAAATACACATAAACTGGTTAAAAAAAACTGCAACCTGACTTATGTGGGCACAAATGATCACATTTTAATTATTCTATAAAACTTTTTTAAAAACCAGAATGACTTGTGGGTTTATATTTTGGCTAATAAAAATACCTTCTAGTTAAAAAGTTTAATTAAAAATTCATAGCAAACACGACTACTCAAAATTATAACATACTTCATGATGCTGTCATGATAAGCTACAATATTAGCTTTCGGGTAAAACTGTAGTACACTTTCTTTGGCAACCTGGAAAAACAAACAACAGTAAATTACATTTGTTTGTATTTAAAATCTGCTTCTAATAGGACATAAGCACTGCTATCTCATTTACTTAGTAACCTTATAGACGATACTAAATAAAATACAAAGATGTGATGAAATTTCACTAAAATTAAGCTACACATATATTAATAAAATAAGAGGAAAGCCTTGGACTCCACCTCATATACCAAATGCATTTCTACATGAAAATTAAAGTAAAAATAGCCAAGCATACCACCACAGGTGTGTGCCTATACTCCCAGCTACTTACAAGGCTGGAGCAGAAAGAGCAAAAAAAGCTCAAGGCCGGGCCTGGCAATTTAGTGAGACATTGTTTCAAAAACAAGAGCTGAAACTGGTGGCCCATGCTTGTAATCCAGGCACTTGAAATGCTGAAGCAGGAATATCAAGGCCAACCTATACTACAAAGTGAGTTTAAATTGGCCTAGACTAGACAGTAAGACCATGCCTCAAAAAAAAAAAAATGGGTATGGGGGGAGCTGAGGGCACTGCTGAGATTGTAGCTGGATGGTTCAAAGGTCAAGTGCCTTGCACAAATAAGGCCCCCAGCACCACCAATAAATAAATATCAAAATAAAAATAAAATATAAAATACAATAGCCCAAGGGTCATTCATTCACTTAACAGCAGTCTGAGCAAAAGACAGTAATTATAAAACCATCCAGGTAAGTAAATTGCAAATCATAAGGATCCACATTGTGATAGAAGATCTGACTATATCTAAAACCATGAGCGAAGTTCTCCTGGATAAAGGAGCCAAAATATAAAAAAGAAAACGGAGAAGTAAGTGGCAGTCAGACAAAATGGCTGGTAACAAGGCAAAGGGGGAAAATGCTATGAGACCTCAAATGAGCTAAATGTGGTGATGCATGATTATAATTCCAGCACTCAGAAGGTTGAGGCAGAAGGATCACTGTGAGTTCCAAGCCAGTCTGGAATATGCCAAAATCAAAGCCCAAAACATGTAGAAGGTTGAAGCTTCTCAAAGAGAAGTTACCCTCTACTGAGTATAGGAAAACAAGGCTCATCCTAAGTAAATCATCAAAGATTTAAATAAGAAAGGCCCAGCACTCTGGAGGCTGAGGTAGGCGGAGCTTTGTGAGTTCGAGGTCAGCTTGGGCTACAACTTGAGCACAATGCCGGCCTGAGCTACACAGTGCGACCCTGCCTCAAAAAACCAGGGCTGGGAGTTTGCCTTAGCAGTTTACACGCCTGTCAAGCAGGTGCGAGGTTGTGAGTTCAATCCCCAGTGCCAAAAAAAAATAAATAAATAAATAAATAAACAAACAAACAAATAAATAAATAAGACAGGCATACAACAATCACCACAACTACAGGCTTAGGTAGAGCACTTTCATTTCCTTTGTAAACCAAAGATGCAGGGTCCATTCTTTAGTCCAATGTATCTTTTATACTCTTAACAATCCATCTGAAGAGACAGCTGCACCCCTTTTCTCTTTCTTACAGTAGGGCAGATTTTGGTATCATAAATAAAAGATCCATCATGGGGTTACAGAAACAATATGAGAAATACTTACTTGTGCCTTTGACCTTCCAACATGTTTCTTCTGAAATAAAAACTGCCTGTTGAGGTTGCTGACATCAATAGTATCCAGATCAATCTACAAATGCATAAATCCCAGATAAATCACAAAAATTCTGGTTTGTTTGAGCAGCACTCCCCTGGGCCTCCATAACCAGGAACTTTTTTTTTTTTTTTTTGAGACAGGGTCTCACTGTGTAGTTCATGCTGGTCTTGAACTCACTATGTAGCCTAGGCTGCCCTCAAACTCTTAGTGATCCTTCTGCCTCAACCTCCCCAAGTGCTGGGATTATAGGAATGTGTCCACGCCCAGCTGGAACTTCTGGTATTTGCTGTATTAGCAAAGAAAATATGTGGACCAGTCAGACAAAATTTGTTAAACTGATAATTTAAACTAAAAGGGCTGGGGATATAGCTCAGAGGCACAGTGCTGTCAATTCTCAATACCCGCCCCCCACCCAAAAAGAACAGAACAGAACTAAGATAGTATCAAAGAAACTTTCTCAAAAATACATTGCAGCCAGGCATGTGGCCCACGCCTTTAATCCCAGCACTCTGGAGGCTGAGGTAGGAGGAGCATTGTGAGTTTGAGGTCCGCTTGGGCTACAACACGAGCACAAGGCTGGCCTGAGCCACACAGTGCGACCCTGCCTCAAAAAACTAGGGCCAGGAGTTAGAGCTGGGTCTGGTGGTGCACACCTATAATCCCAACACTGAGGAGGCTGAGGCAGGATTGCCGCAAATTTGAGGGCAGCCTAGGCTGCAAAGTGAGTTCAAGGCTAGCCTGAACCATATAGTGAAACCCTGCCTCAAAAATACCAAAAAAAGAAAGAAGCACCAGGCATGGTGACACATCTATAATCCTAGCACTTGGGAAGCTGAGGCAGGAGGATCATCATGAGTTCCAGGAAAGCCTGTGCTACACAATTTAAGGCCAGTCTGAACTGCATAATGCGACCCTGTCTCAAAAAACAAAGAAAGCTTACTTAATCACCCATACAAATATTTTAAGAAAACCCTTAGATAGACTAAAGCACGTGAATTTACCGAAAATATAAAATTTTTCAACCAATCTAATTTGTTCAAATCCAACATAAACTTTAATGTGCCCTGTTCTTTTTATTAAATAATATGTGGCAGCGCCTGTCTGCCAGGCGCGAGGTTGTGAGTTCAATCCCTGGTACTGCAAAAAAAAAATAAATAAAAATAAATAAATAAATAAATAATATGTGGCAAAAATATAATACAAGGCAAACAGATTCGCTAAACGTTTGCAGTATTCTAAAATTTGTCCTTTATATATACAATTCATTTGCAATTACTATCTATGTAGTAAAAGGAAATTTTCTACAGGCAGTTAAAAATTTTTCCACCGCTTTTTAAAACTAAAAAAAATTTTTTTTGTTTTGTCTTTTTGGTGGGTACTGGAGATTGAATTGAGAGAGCACTCTGTTATACTCTAGTCCTTTTAAAAAATTTTAACTTTGAGATAGGATCTCCCTAATTAGCCCACGGTAACCTAGAATTTGAGATGATCCCCCCTCAGCCTCCCCAGTAGCTGGGATGATGTGCCAGCCTACACAGCCATCAAGTGTCATGATTTAAATTATCTACTGCTGCTTAAAAATAAATATAAGAAAGCAGGCCATGGTAGTGCTCGCCTGTAATCCCAGTACTCAGGAGACTAAGGAGGATGCACTTCAAGGCCAGCTTGGGGTACAAAGTGAGTTCAATGCCAGCCTGGGCTGACCATGTTTCAAAAGAAAGAAAACATTTCTTCAAAGGTCTGATCGGCTTTTTGTCTTGTCTCTTTTTACTTAGAAAAGTAAATACAAAGAAAGAAAAATAATAATGGCTACAAACATTTTCATTCCATTTCAATAAGCATATATATCATTCCATTTCAATAAGCATATATAAACAGCAATCAAATGTTAATTGTGAAACACGCTAATAGTTTTGGCTATAATTTATGAAAATCAAAACATATATATAACCACCTAAACGTTTATTTGTACTTCCTAAATTTACCACAAAAATTAAATTAACCCTGCCTCACATCTGTAATCCCAGCTACTCCTAAACCTGAAGCAGAACCATTCTGAGTTCTAGACTAGCCTGGCGAGTTTAGTGACACTGTCTCAAAATAAAATATGAAAGGGGATGACAGCCCGGGCATAAGGGCTTAAACTTGTAAACCTAGCACTAAGGGGGCTGACCATCGGTGCCAGGGGCTATATAATGAGTCCCACACCAGCCTGAACTACAAAGTGGTAAGGGCACGGAGTGTAGCTCAGTGCTCCTGGGTTTCAACTCCCATTACCACAAAAGGGGCTGGGGATTTAGCTCAGTGGCATAAAAGCCTGCCTGGCAAGCACGAGGTCATGAGTTCAATCCCCGGTACAAAAAAATAAAAATAAAATAAAATTCAATCCCCAATACCCACTACCACAAAAGTTAAATAAAACCAAACAAAAATATACAAAAAAGTATAACCATTTATTTTTCAGGTGCTTAAACTCACTACCTCATTTATTACAAAACAGTTCTTTTAAATATGTATCAGCAATTATCAGCACATTAAGATGTCTAACAGAATCGGACAGGATATGAAGACTAGCCAAAGGAAGAATGTAAATGCTTTCCTTTCAGTCATTCATTAGTTGTTTGCCTCTATTTTTTCATTCCGTGTTTACACATTACACTTCTAACTCCCCCGACCGTGTTTGAAAAAAACTTTAAACTCACAACCAAGTTCCAGTCAATGTCCCTAGTCTCTTACAAAAAAAAAGGGGGGGGTAATTTAAAATCACAGTGGCTTTCAAGTTATTTTTTAAAAAACAGGGTCTCGATATGCAGTTAAGGCTGACCTTTAACTCTCCGTGATCCTCCTGCCTCGGCCTCCAAAATTAACAGGCAGGCGCCACCACGCCCGGCTCTGGTATTGTCAATAATGCTAAAAGTTACAATTCTAACGGTTTTAATGAAGTGCTACCCGGCGGTAAGAAGCGCGAATCCAACAGTTCTGCCACTTGGTTCGTGACCCAGGGTAAGTTTCTAAACCTCATTACATCTCACTTCCCTCATCTGTTAAAAATAAAATGGAATGAAAATGTTTGCACTCATAGGGTGGAAGTTAAGATTAAACGAGTTGATGCGTGTACACCGCTCGGGACAAGCGCTCAGATGTGTCGGTTGCTATCACCACTGTTCGCGGATCTGGGATATTATTGCTGAATCGGGGAAACCTCCTAATTTAAGGCGCAACATCCACGAGGGAGTCAAACAATCACCTCCTACATCCCACTGCAGCTGCGAAACAGTTTTGAAGTGAAAACAAACAAACACGAAGCCGCTCGCACACCCTGGAGACGCCACAAACTAGCGGGGTTCGGGACGCTGGAGGCGCCCCCGCGGCACAGCGCTCGGAGGACCCCGGTCGCGGCCTCTGGGGGTCCCGGGGTTCGCAGGCCGGCCGAACCGGACGACACTGGCCGTGAAAACAGCCCCTTTTCCGCCCGCCGCCGCGACCCCAGGCCTCGTGGGCCGCATCCGCCCCGCAACTCCTGGTCCGAACTCCGGGCCCCAAGCCCCCCGGCTCCTGCACCCCAGCCCGCCATTCAGCAGCGCGCGCCTGGCCCTCACCAGGTCGATGTGGGAGAAGCCAGTGAGCACGAGGTTCTTCAGCAGTTCGCAGCCGATGCCACCCGCGCCCACCACCAGTACCCGGCCCCCGGCCACAGCCTCAGCTAGCTCCCGGGGAAGCCCCCGTGACAGTGCCATGGCGGGACTTCCACGAGCAGCAGCAGAGGCGGAGGCGGGAGAGCCGAGCCGCGAGCGGAAGCGGTTGGGGGAAGGGCGGCCCAACTTCCGCTACTGCGCACTGCGGCCGCCGCGCGGCGCCTGGCGGGCGTTGCCTGGTGCCTGGGTTCCTGGTTCGCTTTGGGCCCGGGGTTATTGCTTGGCGAAAGGTTATCACAGACCTCAAGGGCTTGTGATGTTCTTCATAGTGGTACAGGGACCTGGTATCCGGCCTGAGACGCCTACGGTCGCCTTTAGCCTGGAGTTAGAATTCTAAAGCAAGGATTTCCTTATTAAAGACCATATATGTAAAGAGCTCTTACAAATTAACAAGCAAACAGGCTAGTTCTCAAAATATACTGGCAAGCCGGGTATCATGGCACCCACCTGTAATTCCAGCACCCTGGACAGGAAAATTGAAAGAGTTTGAGTCCAAGCTAAGCGAGGCACTACATGCTGGGCTTAGGTAGGAGGAACATCATGAGTTCTAGGCCACCCTGGGTTACATACATAGAGTTGAGAATATAGCTCACTGGGAAGGCCCTGGGTTCAATCCCTAATATCACAAAAATAAATCAATAAACAAAAAACTGGTAAAGGATAAATGCTGTGAAGGGGCACACACAAAGAAAATGTTCAATGTGAACTTGAGCACATGCTTAGCATGCACGAGGCCCTAAGTTTGATTTCTAGCACTGGAAAAAAAACCAACCTTCCAAAAAATAGTACTCCTACCTTCCTGTGTGTGTGTGGGGGGGGGAGGTATTTGAGATTGAATCTTGGGCCTTTGCACTGAGATACCTCTGCAACAATGATTTTGTTCTTACTACAGTGTAGGCTAAATCATTATGTTGCGGTGCTCACACTTGCCATTCTCCTGCCTCAGCCTTGAAGAATGCTAGGATTACAGGTATATGCCACCATGCCCAACAATTTCTATCTATTAAATTGGCAACAAGAAAAAAATACTGTAACATTTAGTTGTCAAAGGATAAGAAAACAAAGCTCATGTTTTTGGATTTTGACCACTGTTTCTGGCTAATAGCTCGCTCCCAAAGGCAAGTCACACACACACACAAAAAGCTAGAATATATCTTCTCAAGTGAGTCACAGAAGCTAATGTCCTCATCTTTCTGAGGGGGAGCAAGAGAATTGTCTGACCATCTCTAATAGTAGGTCATACGATTCTCCTCATTCCAGAGAGGCCATGCCTAAATCTTGAGGGAAAATGCTGCAGAGTAGCCAGTCTGTCTGGCTAGGTTTACTCAACCAAATCTGTAACTGTAGCATTAGATTATATACTTTTTGTCCAGTTTTGTTTGTTTATTTTCCAGTACTGGGGATTGAGTTTAGTGCCTGAACTACATCCCCAGCCCTTTTTAAAATTTTTCAGACAGGGTCTTGCTAAATTGCTAAATTTTCCGGCTGGGCTTGAACACAATCCTCTTGCCTCAGTCTCCCAGAGTGCTGGTATAACAGCACTCTGGTGTGCACTACCATGCTCAGCATTCAGTCACAGTTCTACAAGGCTATCCATGTTTCAGTCAACACCTATGCAATGATGACTCCATTGAAACCTGAGGTCATGACCCACACCTATAATTCCAGCACTTGGGAGACTGAGGTAGGAGGACTGCAAGTTTGAGGCTAGCGTGGGCAACATAGTATGTTCAAGGTTAGCCTGAACTAGCAACTCCTTATCTTAAAACAAACCACAAAAGAACAGTGTCTGGAGAACTTCCAGATTGCTGGACACATGGGCGTCCACTCAGAGAAGGCAAAGAAGCATCACAGACTTCTTCCATACCTTGCCCTATGCACCTCTTCACCTGTAACCTCAGAGAGACCCTTTATAATAAACCAGGAAGCGTGGTTCCCTAAGCCCTGTGAGCCTTTCAAATGAACTGACCTGACCTGAAGGGGTTGCAAGAACCCCAATTTATAGCTGCTTGCTCAGAAGCGGTGTATTTTTTCCCCCAACACATTCCCATACTCCCCAGGTAAGAATTCTAAAGCACATTTAAGAGGGAAATTTAGCAGTAATTAAAAATGTTTATAATTATGTATGTTTTTTTTCACACACACATCCTTTTTTGTTGTTGTTTTTAATGTTTGGTATCAGGAATTAAACTCACAACCTCACACTTGCAGGCAGGTGCTATGCCATTGAGTTATATGCCCAATTGTTGTTATAGTTTTTTTCTTTTTTTTTTTTGCGGCACCAGGGATTGAACTCACAACCTCATGCCTGCCAGACAGGCGCTTAAGCCACTGAGCCAAACTCCCAGCCCTAGTTTTTTGAGACAGGGTCGCACTATGTAGCTCAGGCCAGCCTTCTGCTCGCGTTGTAGCCCAAGCCAGACTCGAACTCACAACATTTCTCCTACCTCAGCCTCCCGAGTGCTGGGATTAAAGGCGTGTGCCATCACGCCTGGCTTTTGTTATGTTTTTTTAAGACAGGATCTGGCTATGTAGCCCAGGTTGGCCTCAAACTTACGGTGATCTTCCTGCCTCAGTCTCCTAAGTGCTGGGATTACAGGCATGTACCACCACACCCGGCTATCACCCCCTTTTTGACACAGGGTTTTGCAACGTTTCCCAGGACAGCTTCAAACTGTTAAAGAATCCTCCCTAGAAGCTGGTCTACAGCCCCATGGCCTCATACAGTAGGATAAATTTATGTTTTCTGTGTTTTTTTCCTTTTTCCTTTTTTTTTTTTTTTTGAGACAGGATCTCACTATGCAGTTCAGGCTGGTCTTGAACTCACAGCAGTCCTCCTGCATCAGCCTCCAGAGTGGGATTACAGGTGTGTGCCACCACACCTGGCTCTAAATTTATTTTTTCTAATGCTGAGAAACCAACCTAGAGCTTACTGAATGCTGGGCAAGCACTCTACCACTAAGCTACATCACTGGCCCTTGTGCACAGTGTTTGACTTGTTCATTTAAATTCTAGAACTTGGGCCAGGGCTATAGCTCAGTGGCATAAGTGCCTGCCTGGCAAGCACAAGGTCCCAAGATCAATCCCTGATACCAAAAAAAAAAAAAAAGCTAAACAAATTCTAGAACTTCACTGAGCTGAGAATATAGTTCAATAGTAGTGCACTGCTGGCATACACCTAGACACACACATACAGAACTAAAAAAGATAAGTAAATTTTTAAAAAGACAGAAAAAGATTTGGTATTGGGATGGTTACCATGAGAACAAAAATTTTTTTAAATGGCTAAAAATTACACAAAGTTTTGATGCATATTTTTAAAGATATTTTGCAGCAATTATGGGAAAATATTTATTGATAGGGAAATGCTCACAATGTTAAATGAAAAAAGATGCCAGCACTTGGGAGGCTGAGGTAGGAGGAGCATTGTGAGTTCAAGGCCCGCCTGCGCTATATAGTGTGACCCTGCCTCAAAAAACTAGGGCCAGGAGTTTGCCTCAATGGCTTAAGCGCCTGTCTGGCAGGCATGAGGTTGTGAGTTCAATCCCCGGTGCCACCAAAAAAATAAATAAATAAATAAATGAATGAATGAAAAATACCTGTAGGGATCCAGCTTGATCTGACTGTAGCTGCCTCATGTTGTAACCACTATGAATGCCCTTAACTAACCCTAGTCCACCCGCACCACCACCACCATTGTTTCCCAGCATACTAGAAACAAAACAGTTAGAGTGGTGCATGGAGCTGTGGGACCCACTGGATTCTGGTGCTGTCAGCGCCAGGAATGTGCCTGACACCCTTGATGGCAGCTTGAGATAAGCCAGGTACATTCCAGGTTGAATGAAGTCACTTTCATCCTGGTCACTATGTCAGCCCTGTCCCTGTGACTCAAATATCAGGGATCCACTGGTCATGCTCCTGCTCTTGATCACATTTCTGGCAGTGACTCCCCAGTAAACTGTACTCAGTGCAAGCCTGTCTTTTCTGGCATCTTGCACCTGCTTCTTTTACACTGGGTTTTCCCAGACAATACAATTATATATTTTGTAAAAAATTTTATCAAAAGGCAGGAAGAAATAAAAAGTTGATATTTTTATATATTAGCATGTGGTAGAATGGTGGACAATTTTTATTCTTTAAATTTTCCTATGGGCCAGGGATATAGCTCAACAGTGCTGCACCTGCCTAGCAAGCACAAGATCCTGAGTTTGATTCCTGGTACCAAACAAACAAACAAACAAACTTTCCAGTTCCCCAAATGCTCATGCTCTTTGAATTTTTTGTTTGTTTTGTTTGGGTTTTTGTTTTACTGAGAGAGGGTCCTGTCTTAAGCTCACTATGTAGCCCAGCCTGGCCTCAAACTTACAGCAATCCTCCTCTCTGCCTCCTGAGTGCTGGGATTACAGGCCTGTGCCACCAGGCCCCACTCATACTTTTTTTTTTTTTTTTTTTTCTTTCTATGGCACCGGGGATCAAACTCTCAACATCGCACCTGCCAGACAGGCCGCTTAAGCCACTGAGCCAAACTCCTGGCCCTAGTTTTTTGAGGCAGGGTTGTACTATGTAGCTCAGGTCGGCCTTGCGCTTGCATTGTAGCCCAAGCCGGCCTCAAACTTACAACGCTCCACCTACCTCAGCCTCCCGAGTGCTGGGATTAAAGGCGTGAGCCACCACGCCTGGCTCCACTCATACTCTTTGAATTAAATGTTAACTTTAAAATAAAAAATGGGTGCGGTGGCACAGGTCTATAATCCCAGCATTCTGAGAGGCTGAGGCAGTAAGACCACAACTTTAAGCAACTTTGTGACTTAGTGACTCTCAAAATAAAAAACGGGCTGGGGATGTAGCTCAGTCCAAAGGCCCAAGTTTTAACCTCCAGTTCCACAAAAACAAATAAAATAGAAATACTTGGGCTTCGGGATATAGCTCAGTGACAGACTATACAATGAGCATTGTGAGCCCCTGAGATGAATCCCCACACTATAAAAAAAGTTACTAGAACAGCAGGGAGGTCTAGAGAACCTGACTAGGGTTAGGGACATCCATTAGATGAACTCCTGAGACCCTCCCCACTAATGGCCCAGCTCTCCCAAAGACCCCAATGTGCAGTAAACCTCCCTGGGAGGCTGACCTTCCCTCTCAAAACACTCAATATATGGGCACCATCTTCTTTGTCTTCTTTCCTGTCTACCCTTTTTCCCTTTGGCATGAGGTGGGCCAGGTGCCTAATTCTTTTGTTTTTTTTTTTTTTAACAATTTTTTTTAAGATAGTAAAATCCAACAAAACATAACAGAACAAAGTCAATCAAAACAAAGCAGTAGAACTGGTACAGAACTTCAAAGAAAGATACTAGGAAAACAATAGCTACTATAGTATATCTTGTTACTTTCAGAATAGTTGACCATTCCATCAGGTATAGTAAAATCAAACCAAAAACAAAGCACAATAAAAACAATAAAAACAGAATATGAAATAAAGCAAAAAAAATAATAATCAGAATAAAGCAAAACAATGAGAACAATATTGGGCCTCAAAGACAAGACAGAAGAGAATCCCCCATATTTGCTACATTGTACACTGTCATCTTCCCAAGATATGCTCAGACTGCTGCTGGCTCCAGACCTGCAAAATCAACCGAACAATACAAGCATTTAGTTGCTTTATGTACCACAGTTGCTATCAATTTAGCCAGTCCTCCAAACCAGCAGGTTGCTTATGGGGCAGGGGGGATGTCCTTGATTCTTAGCCCACAGGCCGGTAGGCCTACGGGAGGCACATCCCTTTCTCTTCCTGGAGTCTGCGCCGGTCATGCACCACTCACCAGGAAGGCAGGCTAGTTGTCTTCTGGTTCAAACCTCCCTGACCCAATGTGACTGGATCTCAAGAAGCACATCTCTTTCTCTTCCGCCTTGGTGCCTAATTCTGATAGCTTTTGCTTTTCTTTTTAAGTCTATTGGGTGTGTGTTTGCATATGTGTGTATGGAGTATAAAATGCGCAGTTTATTAAGTTCTAATAGTATTCAAACGCAGAAAGTAAAAAGCTGAAAGTCTCACCTACACCACAAGCTTATCCTGTTCATCTGGACCTTTGCTGTGTAGATGTCTTCCTAGACTTAGGTCTTTCACAGAGCAATATACAGAATTTTACTGTGTGTGAGCGGGTATCGTACTGGGGATTTAACCCAGGGCCTTTGTTCACCCCCAGCCCTTTTAAATAAAGTTTTTATTCTGAAACAGGGTTTTGCTAAGTTGCCCCAGTTAGGCTCCAACTTGCAATCCTCCTGCATCAGACTTCCACAGAAAAGGGTTTCTACTGGACTTCTTTGCTTATACTTTGCTTTCCTTACAGTATGTCACATATTTAGTTTTATAGGATCATCGTACTCCTGATAATCTATATTTACCTAGGTAAGACCCAACACAAATGCATATAACTACATTCAAGGATGTGTTTGATCAGCAAGGAGTCTGTTCACCCAAAAATCAAAAACAAGTCAGGTACAGTGGTGCATGCCTATAATTCCAGTACTCTAGGAGGTTGAGGCAGTAGGATCAAATTCAAACCCAGCTTGGGCAATTTAGTGACTCAGTGACACTTAGTGAGGTTCTGTCTCAAAAAAAAAAGGTCTGGAGTTGCAGCTTTGTGTGAGGCCTTGGGTTCACTCCTTAGGCTTCCATCAAAAAAACCAAAAACGAACAAAAAAACAAATATCAGAAACATAACATCCACCTAGGATATCTGAAAATATCTGTTATCAACTTCTGATTCTTGAAAGGATACTCATCAACAATTCCTCTTCATCTTCTCATCAGATGGGTGGACTCCTTGGCCCATTTAAGTAAATCCAAAGTGCTATACTTGTAAATCCAGCAGTCACCTCTGTTCCAGTTAGGAGTAACTGGTCTGACAGGCTGAAGCAGTCTCTCCCGACCCTAGAAGTGCCACAGGCAAAGGCAGTCACTTCACCAGCATGACAGAGAAACAAGAAACCAAAAGCCACCTACAGGTGGCTCAGCTTCAGTCCTGCAAACCTAGGCCTCCAGGAGCCTCAGTCCCCAGAATCTTCAGTTCATATACATGCATGCTTCTCTCCAAGAATAGGGGTGGATGGGGGGGCGCAAATCTGGTACTTTTCTCAGAAGTAACACTGCATAGAAGCACCCTGCCTCATGCATACAGACAAATGGCATGTCTGCACATGGCTGGCAGGAGTGGTTTTTTTGGTTTGTTTTTGGGTTTTTTGGGGCAGGATTATTTTGATGCTGCTCTCAAGAGCAGCAGGAAGAAACGGTTGGTTAACACTGTAACTGAACAAAGGGAAGACTATAAAGATGGACAGCTGGATGGAGGGACAATATCCAGAGAGCAAGGGACCCTTTCTGTGATGCTGCAGGAGCAAGAGGAGAAGACAGGGGAGGCAGAGGGTGCACAAGGGAAATGGGGTGAACCTAAGCAGCCAGTGTTCCAGGTCTGAGCCTTAAGCAGCTAGAGCAGGTTGACTGGTTTGGTCTGGCAGTATCCAGAACTGACAGCAAGATAATGAGTTTTCCAAGCTACCACTGTGCAGAAAAGCCACTGACCTGAAGGATACAACAGCCCATAATCAAGAGGTGCTAGCTCCAGGCCCAGCACAAGAGCCAAAAAGTAAGGATGAAGCTTCAAAACAAGAATTCAAGCTAGGGTACGGCTCAGTGGTATAGCACTTGCCTAACATGGGGTTCCATCCTTAGCACCACAAACCAAACCAAACCAAACCCTTGAGGGTTAAAGAAAGATAAACACACACAGACTTGTATATTGAAATTTGTTTTAATTTGTATAATAAAAGGGAAAGTTCTACTTAAATAGTAACTCATCTGGATCTTCTTGTGTAATGCAATATTCTTCCATGGGAGTCTGATGATTTTGAGGCCAGCAACTCTTCTCACATGTGTAAACTAGAATTGTTCCAAATTCCACTGAAAGATCTGAAAGATACAACATATTCTGGATTTAGGAAAGAGTATTAAAAAATATACTAACAATATGAGTATTTAGAGCCAGGTGTGGTGACTCACACCTCTAATCCCAGCACTTGGGAGGCTGAGGCAGGAGGAGGCTGAGGCAGAATGGCTGGGAGTAGCCGGGTGTGGTGGCGCATGCCTTTAATCCTAGCACTCGGGAGGCTGAGGTAGGAAAAGCATTGTGAGTTCGAGGCCAGCTTGGGCTACAACGTGAGCACAAGGCCGGCCTGAACTACACAGTGCGACCCTGCCTCAAAAAACCAGGGCCGGGAGTTTGGCTCAGTGGCTTATGCGCCTGTCAGGCAGGCGCAAAGTTGTGAGTTCAAACCCCAGTGCCGCAAAAAAAAAAAAAAAAAAAAAAAAAAAAAAAAAAAAAAGAAAAGAAAAAGAATGGCTGGGAGTTCAAAGCCAGCCTGGGATGCCTTTCATCCCAGCACTCGGGAGGCTGAGGTAGGAGGAGCATTGTGAGTTCGAGGCCAGCTTGGGCTACAACACAAGCGCAAGGCCAGTCTGAGCTACATAGTGTGACCCTGCTTCGAAAACCCAGGGCCAGGAGTTTGACTCAGTGGCTTAAGCACCTGCCTGGCAGGTGTGAGGTTGTGAGTTCAATCCCCGGTGCCAGAAAAAAAAAAAAAAAAAAAAAAAAAAAAAAAAAAAAA
>RJWM01029365.1:0-24534 GCA_004363535.1 Dasyprocta punctata
TGTATACTTGTAAATTTTGTGGTATTTACTAGGCAGCAAGCCCACAGGATGGAGATAATGTATGAGGAGCATGCTATTTACTCTTCCTCAGCCACTTATTTGATATTGGAATGAAAACAAACTTTCTGATTTTATTTCATTAAAAATAATCTATCTCCCCTCCCTATCTGGGGAAATGGTATGTCAGAAAAATCACAGTTCAATGAAAATGATTTGATGCTTGGGATTAATGCTCCCCCGCCTTCAAAAAGAGTAATTTTTGTGAAGAAAACCTAACAACTAGGCAGTGCTTAGAATAGACTCAAGAGCAAAGTTTCATATTATGTGTCATAAGTCAACTACATAAAAAAGTACATTGAAGAAGTACAGATATTTTAAAATACTTAATGATTTTTGACTAGTGGTTTATTGGCAACTCCCAGGCTGATCTAGAACCCTTGGCAGTCTTCCTGCCTCAGCCTCCTAAGTACTGGGGTTACAGGAATGCGTGCACTACCACACGTGGCTTTGGCAAACTTTTTCTTTATTCTTTCAAAATTACTCAAAAAACATTATAAAGTAGGCATTTGCTTTTATTACAATTATGTTTCGCAAGCGAGGTGTTTTTTTTTTTTTTTTTTTTTTTTTTTCTGTGTGGTACTTAATTTTGAGTCAGGGTCAAAGTTACCTAGACTGGCTTCAAATGTGTGTTCTGCCTGCCCTCAGCATCCAGAATAGCTGATATTACAGTTGTGCAACACAACACCTAGCTTCATTTTTAATTGTGTTACCTTTATGAGATACTATCCTTTCTTAAATTTTACTCAATAGAGTAGTAGAATATTTACACACAAAATAATTCTCTTCCTAGTTCATCTATCTAACCACTTTAAACTTTCCTGATACATATATTTCATTATTTTAAAATAAGAATCTTAGTTGGATGTATTGGTAATGTGTATATATTGTTCTTCTATAATATAGAAATACACAGTATGTCCAGCATAAAGAGAATACTTTCAATCCATGGATCACTGTTTCTCAATAGAAGAAGTGCTATAGGCATACATGTGTCTCCAGGGATTTCCAGATAGTCCCCCACAGAGGTAGAGCACTAACCTTTCTAGAGATCCCAAGTTCTTAGAGTACTTCTGGTCTAGTAAAGGATGTTGAACCACCTGTTCTTAAAAATTTTTTTTCTCATTCTCTGTTCGGTCTGTTTTGAGGTATTTTCTTTTAACTTTTCAGTACTGTTACCTAAAACTTAAGTTTGTAAAAGCTTTTCCTTCTGAATTAAAATATATATATATATATATATATTCTGAAAGCAGGTATGGTGGCACTTGCCAGCGATCCTGGCTATTTGTGAGGCAGAAGATTTTCTTCTTAGAAACATTATGGCTCTAGGTTTTGCAGTATGTCTGTGATTCAGCATGAATTAATTTTTTCTTCAGTATTTTATAGTGACTCCCAGCACTTGGGAGGCAGAGACAAGAGGATCAGTGCAAGTTTGAGACCAGCCTGGGGTACAAAGTGAGCTCAAGGCCAGCCTGAACTGCATCACAAGACCCTGTCTCAAGAAGACCCCCCCCAAAAAATAAATAAATAAAATTTAAAAATGTGTATATATATATATATATAGTGGCAAAATGCATATAACAAAATTATTGTCTTAACCATTTTAAGAGTACATTTTAGTGGTATTAGTCTCAGTACTTCATATACCTGGATTCATTGCAATATTTTTCTGTGACTGAATTGTTTTCACTTAGTGTTAATTCCGCAAAGTTCAGACATGTCATAGCTAGTGTGTCAAAATTTCCCTTTTCAGAAAGAATAATATTCCATTGTATTTATGTATCACATTTTATCTGTTCACTTGTTAGTGGGCACTTGGGTTTTACAATTTAACTGTTGTAAGTAAGGTTGCTGTGAACTTGGGTGCATAAATATCTCTTTGAAACCTTGCTTTACCTTCCTTTGGTTTAACTGGTTTTTATTTGATAATGAAGTTGATAAATGAGGGTTCTTCCCTTTTTCATCTACTATAGTGCTTTTCTCAATCTGAATCAGGTCATTGAGTTATTAATTCTGTTAAATTTTAATACTTTTTGGTGGACAGTTTCACATGACTGCTGCTAAAAGGCTACAATGCCTAGTAAATATACCAGAATTTGAATCTGACTCAGGCATTAATTTCAACACTAGCATCCAAAGTTTCTGGCTCCTCTGTATACCTTCATCCCTGTCAGATCTGTCTGTGACTCAGCATTTGTCTTTACCTTCTACATAACAAAAAGATTGAAGCCCATCAGATAGGGAGTTCTCTATATACTTTTGCTGTCAAGTCTACAAATTGTGTATATGCATGTTTCCCTTTCTTGTAGTTCTCGTAAAATGGAAAAGCCATTTCTGTTCTTACAAGGCTGTTACTACCAGTACTATGTCGATTTACTCATTTTATTCAGCACTTCTGTGCTATCAGGCCCTATAAACAAGATAAAGCCTTTGTTCTGTTGGAGCTTAAGTTCTAGTGGGTAGAGAAATAAAATAATGTCAGATGGTGATAGTGCTGTGGAGGAAAATTAAGCAGAGGTTGACAAGTAGTGGATTCATACAAGAGATACTACTGAAGTAGGGTCCCTAGGGAAGAACTTTCTGCTGAAAATGAGATTATTTTTTGTTTTCTTCAATACTTCAGTGCTGCTGCCTTTTATGTTAATAGAATATTTTCTGGTATACCATTTTAACTCTTTTTTTAGTGTTGCTTTTGTTTTGTTTTGTTTTTTAAATAGTGATGGCCCTGAGAATTACAGTTAACGTCTTAATTTACAAAGTGTACTTTGGATTAGTACCATTTGAATTATAGTCATTTATAAAAGCATTGTTCTTGTAAAGCTTCATTCTTTGTTCTGTTATGTGTTGCATATTACGCCGATTCATTTACGTATAGCCAGCAGGTTTCTAATTATTGCTTAATGCAGTTGTCTTTTATTTACTTGTTAATTTTTGGTACCAGGAATTGAACTCAGGACCCTGTGCTTGCCAGGCCTGCAGTTGTCTCTTAAATCAGAAAAGCTTATCAAAAATACGTTTACTCTGTCTTTTATGATTAACTATAAAGTTACCTTCACTGATGCTCCTTAGTCTTTATGTGGATTCGAATTACTGACTGGCATCCTTAAAGCGCCAAAGACTTTCTTTAGTATTTCTTTTAGAGAAAGTCTACTAGCAGCAAGTTTTTTCAAGTTGTGTTTTATGTAGGAATATTTTAATTTTTTCTTAATTTTTGAAAGATAGTTTTGTTGGATGTTGGTAATCAGTTTTCTTTCAGCACTTTGAATATATCATCCCCCTGCCATCATGGATTCTGATGGAAATTCAGCCATTTTCTTAAGATCTTTTGTCTGCAATGAGTCACTTCTCTCTCATGTTCTCAAGATTCTCTTTTTCATTGGCTTTCCACAGTTAGTATGGTATGTCTTGTGAATCTTGTTGAGTTCATCCTACATGTAATTTATTGAGCTTCTTAAATGTGTAGATTAATGTTTTTCAAATTTTTGAATAGTTTGGCCATTGATTTCTTTAGTTTTCTGTCATTTTCTCTTTACCTGCTATACATAAATTAATGTACTTGATGGCATCTCACAGGTTTCTAAGATTTGTTCATTTTTCTTTTTTTTTTTTTTGTTTGTTTCTCAGACTACATAATCCCAATTGATCTATTTTGAAATTGGCTGATTTCTTCTTCTGTTTCTGGAGCCCCCTCAAATGAGCTGTTTTTTGATACACGTCTTGCTGGCCTTGAATTTACTATGTAGGCTAGGGTGGCCTTGAACTTGCTGTAGTCCTCCTGTCTCAAGCCTGTTGAGTCCTAGGATTAAAGGCATGGGCCATTTTATTGAGCTTTTAATTTCTATTTAACTTCTCAATTCTAGGGTTTCTACGTGGTCCTTTTTCATAATTAGGTCTTAGTCTTTTAAGAGTTAAGTGTTTGGGCTTCCTTAGAAACTACTTATATAGACTGTGTTTTCCCTGTGTGTATGCCATACTTATTTCTTGCATGCCTAGTAATTTTTTGTTGAGCAGTGGATTTGGTGGAGGGCAGTGCTGAAGACTAGAACCCAGCACCTTGTGCCTGGTAGAGAAGCATTCTTATCACTAAGCTTCACCGCATTACCACCCCTCCCATCTCTCTGTCTGTGTGTGTATAAGTAATATGGTAACTGGAAATGAAATTCTCCCCCTCCTCAGGATTATTTACTGCAGTCTGTTTTCTAAACTACTATATGGTAAACTGAATTTTTTGTTATGTATGGTTACTGAAATCTCTTGAGTTAGTTTAATGATTACACTAGTGAATGGGTAGATAAGCTAATGAGTAAGCAGAGATTTCCTTGGATGCCTGGAATGTAAGTCTTCCATGTGGCTGAGCATGGAAGCACATGTCTATAATTTCAGCACTCTGGAGGCTGAGGCATGAAGATTGCCAGCAATTCAAGGCCAGCCTGGGCTATACACTTAAGTTCAGAACCAGTCTGAACCCACATAGCGAGACCCTGTCTCAACACCCCCTCCCCCCAGAAAAGGCTTCTAGTCTTTGTCAAGGGGTCTTCAGTGTGTGTTAAGTCGTGACTTCAGTATTCAACCAGCAGTTTGCAACTCTACCATAGTTTTAATTTCCTACTTGTGCAAAGCCTCAAGGTTGACAAGAGGTGGGTAGGAATTTGTCTGGTCCTCCTTGAGGAAGTACATATGCTATGTTTAAGTATGGCTTTCCAAAATTCCAGAGTATGCTGAAACTTTGAGAGCCCCTTGCTGACATTGCATGTCTCAGCGTTTCGTTTTGAGTAAAGTTTTTAGTCTTTTATCTATCTCAGATATTATCAACTACTTAGGCATCCAAGAAGTTGGGCAGTTGCCTCTGATTGTTTTTGCCTAAAGGATACCCACAGAAAAGCCTGCTTGCACTAGATGACTTAAGTGGCAGGTCAGATAAAGGCAGTTTTGCTAGTAATCTAGGGAAACACCAGACCTGTCAAATAAGAAATCTTTGGGATGGGGCTTTTGAGGGGCCCCAGCTCTGTTCTGTGCACCTACTGTTGTCTGCTTGCATTCACTGTTACTGTGGGCTGTTGGTTTTCAGAGTGTGGAATTAGGAAGGAATAAAATGGGAACATAGCAAGATAAAACACCACAAGCTTGTTGTACTTACCAGAATTCAACCATATTTGTTGGATAAACACTCCTCGGTTTCCCTCAGTCTTTTGGTTGATTTGTACAGTTCTGTAATTGTTATTTATTACAGTTTTCAGCAGTGTTCTTCGTTGCTTTTATAAGGATGTGGATTTCAGAGGTCTTCACCATACTCTTTGCTGATCCTCTTTTTTCCTGTAAGCAAGAATGGAAGAGACACCACTAGTAAAGGATATGTGAGTTTCTTCTCCAAGCTTAGAGAACTCAAAAATGTCAAGGTGTTTCATGTTCTTTTATGGAATGGTCAGACAGGAGAGCCCACAAGAAGAGACACAGGAGAGGCTCAAGAAAACAGTGTTTATGATATTTTCAGGTTGTACAGAAAGGTGGTACAGCATGCCACACAGGGCGTTCTCGGGTGGTTAGGAGGCAGAGACAGAAAGGGAAGGCCAGAGCCTTCATTGAAGTTTCCACAAAAAAGGTAAGGCAAGTAAAGTGTAGGATAAGTAATTTAGGATTGGCTAGTTTGAGTAATTTCAGAGGGCTCTGGGTAAGGGATGGTTGTTTAGTACTTGGCTCTGATATAGGAGAACGATCTCGGTGGAATACCTCCAAATGATATAGGGGAACAAAACTCCCAACCTACTATATGTCCAGTATGAGTTCATGTTCTCTAAAATCGAAGAATGAATTTTAGGAACAATGGAGGTTAAGAACAGAAATATTTATTGAGAGAAAGAAAGCTTCTGTCTGAGAGACAGAAGGGGTCCCGAGTGGGTTGCCAAAGACTCTGTCTTTTCTAGTGACTTTTATAGAGTAAAACCATGCTGGGGAAAACTGGGAACTCTAAGGCAGATGGGCTTGAGGTGGGACAGAACTGTGGTCAACCAGTAAGATTAATTGTTTAGGTAAAATTGACCAAATCAAGGACAAATGGGGAAGCAAGTCACATAGTAAGCGAGCATTCTTATGGATCAGGAGATTGGGATGATAATTCTTGGCTTCTCAAGATGATCCATCTCTAATCCCTAATGTTTATACTTAGGGTGTGGTTGCATTTGTTTTGCCTTCTGTCTTGAGATCTGGCCCACAGCACATGGTGTGTATCTCTTCCAAGTCACAAGATATCTGGTCCTCTGTGCTGGCTCCTTTGAGGGCCCTAGCCCTGTCTGACTGCCTATAATATTTCTAACTCAGTTGCCTGTAACAGCACTACAGTGAGTAAGGCAGAGGAATATTGCTACCTGGGTTGTACAGGCCTAAGAGAGAAGGTGTGGCTCTGGAATGGTTAGTTTCAAAGGCAGGCTTCCTACTGAGCCCTGGCCACCTTTTAAGAATTGACTAGTATGGTGAGGGGAAGTCTTCCTAGCCACATGTCAAAGAATAATGTATGGGGGGCCAGGGGTGTAGCTCAGTGGCATGAGCATCTGCCTGGGAAGCGCAAGGTCCTGAGTTCGATTCCCAGTACCAAAAAAAATATGTATCTATATGAATATATAGATATATAGATATATATATATATACAGGAGATAGAATACACACACACAATACACTGAGAGTTGAAAATTTTCAGGTTAATAAACTTATGTCCCTGTTCCATTTTTCAGGATTGTTTTGTTTTTTTGAGACAGACTCGCTATATGGTTCAGACTGGCCTTACCTCACTGTGATCCTCTTGCCTCAGCCTCCTGAGTGCTGACATTACAGCCATGTGCCGTCATGCCTGGCTTTTCAGGATTTTAATTCGTCCGTTTTTCATGTACCAGCCTTAACCTTGGCATAACAGATGTGTCCAGATTGGGGTTCAACTATCTTTGGCATTCTGCTGCCTTCCCTGTTACAGTTTTATCCTTGTCCTGGTCCTCAGCCTTTTCTGGCCTCTTGCTTTTAGAGATGAATGTCTTTTTATGCTATCAAAGAGTCTTCTGGGTTTCTCATTTCATTTTTTGTTACCTGTTACTCATACTTTTATATTTTTTCAAAGAGTCAATTGTTTTTTAGCCATAGCAACCTAATTTTGCAGTCCTATGCAAAAATTGCCTTTTTTGCCGGGCGTGGTGGTGCACACCTTTAATCCCAGCACTTGGGAGGCTGAGGTAGGTGGAGCATTGTGAGTTCGAGGCCCACTTGGGCTACAACGTGAGTGCAAGGCTGGCCTGAGCTACGTAGTGCGACCCTGCCTCAAAAAACTAGGACTGAGAGTTGAGCTCAGTGGCTTAAGTGCCTGTCTGGCAGGGTGAGGCTGTGAGTTCGATCCCTGGTGCTGAAAAAAAAAAAAAAAAATTGCTTTTTTCTCCTGTTTCAAAAATACCTGTTACATTCACCTTCTGGGGAAGAGGTTGACAAACTGTGGCTTACAGGCTAAATACATTCCAGAGCCTGCCTTTGTGGTGTCCCATTTTTTAAAGCGATGCAAACCAAAACAATAAACCTATGAAATGGTACAAAACCCAGGTAAGGTGTTTACTGTGTGGCTCTTTATAGAAAAGATTTGCCAACTTTTATATCCCTATCCGATACAAAACTACCTAGTTGAATAGAAGTGAAAGTTTTATCACTTGCATTGTCACTTTGTGCTAGGGGGCTGTTTGTTCTACTAACTACCAGTAATGGGGTTCCCTTTGTCACTTGGATGGTTAGGTGGATGGTGACCCAACTCCTCAACTTCACTTGAAAGCCTGCTTCCTAAACCATTCTCTCCATGGTGGTTGCAAGTTAGGTATCTTAGAGTAAACTGAGACAGCTGTTAGCAAAGAACTTCATTAGGGAATAATCTTATAATCAGCATCTGTGAAAGAAAACAGAAGGGTAGAGTGGGCTGCTATGCAGTATTGACAAAAGCTCAGTTGACCCCAGTTAGTAACTTTGTAACTGGTGTAGTTGTCAGAGTTGTTCTAAGTTGGGAGAAGGGGCTAGGCCCCTTTGCTCCTATAATCATTGAATGAAGGCCACTTGGAAAGGCAGCTGAATTTAGCTGAGGCAATTCCTGAAGAGAACTGACAGCTGAGGGCTGTTTTCCTTCGCACTCGAAGCAGCTGGGCAATAAATCCTTCATTCCAGAAGGGCGGTATGGGGAGTACCTCACAATGTTTGCCACATATATCTTCATATGATTTCTTCTAATTTTGATTTTATTTTTTTACTTCTTAAAAGTTGTGGCATTTAAAATGAGAAAAAGATAAAATGGAAACAAAGCTTTATAAATAAGGAGGGGTTGAAGGGAGGGGGATAAAAGAGGTACCAAGATATAGTATGTACAGGTACAAATTCCCTATGATGAATGTGATCAATAGGTGTATCTAAATTATACCAATAAAGAAAAAAGGAAAAACTCTGTGGCATTTTAAAATGAATTAGTTTTTCTTGTGAGTAATCTGAAACATTATTCTTTCAAGTTCTATGCATCTTAATAGTTCTTCCTAAGGTGTTTTTGAAAAAATGTTTTTGTTTTGATGTGTGTAAATGAGTTGACTATTTTATTTTAGTACTAGAAATGCCATCCTAGAGCCCTAAAATGCTAATTGTAGGGATTGAAATATATAGCAGATCTGAAGGAAACATCTAATTCAGCCTTCTCATTTGACGTGAGGAAACTGAGAATGAGAGATAAAGGGCTATAAAGCTAGTGACAAGTAAGGACTGGAACATAAATCTTCAGATGGCAAGCTAATTTTTTATTTTTATTGGAATATATTTGCAGTATGTAATGATCATATTTATTATGGGGAGTTGACATGCATACATAACACCTCTTGAGTCTTACTCTGTCCCCTTTCCCTCTTCTCCCTTATCCTTTCTTCCATCTCTTGGTAATTAGTTTCTTAAAATTTCTAAGGCAGTTTTCAAGTTCTAAAACTGAACAAAAAGCCTTTTTTTTTTTTAATGGCCTTTAAAGTTATATTTTTGCTCCCAGGAACCGTGTTTACCAGTTTGCAGGTATTTTAATAACTAGCAGTTAGAGACCCCTGCAGTTAGTGAGCCCCATTCTCCTGTCAGGTGTTACAGTGCACGGCAGAAAGAAAAAAGGAGCAAGAGACAAAATAAGCAGTCTAGCGGGGATTGGGATGACCAGTTGTTCAGGAGGAAGAAAAGGCCACAAGGCAGCCAGAACCTTACATTTATTGATTAAGGAGGGGATTATTGATGACTTAGAGGGTGGTGGTGATTTATAAGCTAATTCGGATCTTACCCTGGAGCATCTTTAGTCTTAGTAGTTTAGTGTTAGTGTTAGTGATTTTAATTGTAGTAGGTGGGAGAGGATGGACCACCCCTAATGGGATAATGGGAAATCTCAAAAGGGTGATACCAAACATCCCAAGTCTCTGTTTATCCCTTGGGAAAGTATGTAAAACTAGCCACTGTGAATTTGTGGTCCCCAGCAGCCACTGTAAGTCTACTTCTGGAGTTACATCACTTTAGACAGATGAATTTATTTTTAACCTTCCTGGAAGATGATTCCACAGTTAACTTAGGAAACTTCTTACTAATGACTATCAGGTAATGGAAACTCTTCACTATTAATTTACTGGCAGGATCATACAATGAATAAGATTTTCAAATGAAGTCAAGATGCACTCGAGTTTCAAAATTTGTTCTCTAGTTTCAGTTGTGGATTATCCTAAAACATTTTAGATCATCGGTATCATAATTGATCAGACCTTGAATTTGTATTTATATTTGTGATGGTACCAAGCAGTCCTGGGGATGTTTTTATTTGATTTGGTTTTTTGAGACGGGATCTCACTGTGTAGTCTGTACTAGCCTTGAACTCACTACATAGCTCAGGCTGGCCTTCTTGGCGGTGATCCTTCTGCCTCGGCTTCCCAAGGGCTAGGATCTCAGGTATATGCCACCACACCTGGATCACTTAAAAAAAAAAAAAAAATATATATATATATATATATATCTTGTTACATTTTATTTGGAAGTTTTGATTTTACTTTTTTTGGTTTTGTGTTTATATAAGATCTGTATGCATGGAGTTTATTTTCAGGTTTATGTTCTATGTTGGCATAGATTTAATTAACGTAAGATGAAAGATAATTTATGTAAATGTGTGAAACACAACATTCCTATTTTATAAGGGATCTGTTTATTCTTTTTTTTTTTTTTTTTTTGTGGCACTGGGGGTCAAACTCACAGCCTCACACCTGCCAGACAGGTGCTTAAGCCACTGAGCCAAACTCCCAGCCCTAGTTTTTTGAGGCAGGGTCGCACTACGTAGCTCTGGCCGGCCTTGCACTCGAGTTGTAGCCCAAGTGGGCCTCGAACTCACAATGCTCCTCCTACCTCAGCCTCCCGAGTGCTGGGATTAAAGGCGTGAGCCACCACGCCCGGCTGGATCTGTTTATTCTTTGAGTTTGAGAATTTGTCTTTGGTGTTCTTAATTAGTTTACAGACATTGGTGTCAGGTCACTTGACAGTACCCACTTAAAGTACACAAAATTTTTAAAAGAATATATCAGTTTTTTGTGTGTGTGTTTGTAGGCAACAAAGGAGAAAAGGAAGATAAAATCTCTTTATAGAAGAATAATACTTTATAATAGTAGGAATTTTTTCATAGTAAAGTATCTAGTGACTTGTGAGAAGAGTTTTAATTTTCAAAGATTCCCTGTCATTGTGTATTTCTTTTATTTTTGGTGCTAGGATTTGAGCCCAGGGCCTCGTGCATGCAGAGCGTGTGTTCTATATCTGAGCTATACCCACAGTCCCATATTTTCTTTGAATGTGCTTAACTCTTCAAAAAGAGTTCCACAGAAAACCTTAAAATTAAAAAGTTCCAGTCAGGTGTACACACCTGGAATCCCAGCACTCAGGAGGCTGAAGCAAGGAGGATTGTCATGAATTGGGAGACCAGCCTAGTTCAGTGCCAGCCTGAACTACATAGACCTTGTCTCTGAAAAAGGGGGAGCTGAATCCCAGCACTCTGAAGGCTGAGGCAGGAGGATTGAGACCAACATGGGCTACAAAAGTAAGTTCAAGGCCAGCCTGAACTGTATAGTGAAATCCTGTCTCAAAAAAAAAGGGGGGGGTGGGAGATGAGAGGGTTACCTCCTAATCTGTTTTATAAATTTGAATTTTTGTAGATTACAGTTTTTTGCAGATTGCTGTTTAATAGAATATATTTATGATTGAGTAATCATGATCTACCTGCTAAGATCTACTTGATAAATCTAGTAATTCTTAAATGCCTGCTTTGGATTAGGCACAACCTATAGCTTGATACTTACCTGTTGTTGTTTTTTGTGTGTATTTTTGAGACAGGATCCCACTGTATTGTCCAAACTGGCCTTGAATTCTTGGGTTGAAGTTACCTTCCTGATTCCCAAGTACCTAGGACTATAGCACATGCCACCATGTCCAGCAGTTTACATTTTTTAATGGGGAACATGTATATATACAGTTGTGAAAATTGAGCTGAATACCAATAGCAGTTTTGTTGTGTCCTTACCTTTGAAAATTCTAATTATCATCCATCTGCCTATCTCATAGGGGATTTTCCATAGTTTTTTTTCCCCTTTGCCTTCCTTCCCTGCTTGTTAGTTGCCTGACACTGTTCTGAATCCTTAGGACGTAACAGTGCAATATCCTAGCTTTTGTATAACTTAGATTCTTGTGGGGCCAAGGAATGGGAGGAGTCAAACAATAAAAGATAAATATGGCTATATTATTGAAATAAAAAATATTTTTGAGTACCAGGAATCGGAACTCAGGGCCTCACGCTTGCCAGGCAGGTGCTGCACCACTGAGCTGAAACCCCAGCCCCCATATTATTGAATTTTTATGAATAAGAATTATTGTTTGGAAATGATTAAATACTATGGTAAGAGGAAAAAGTAAACTTGTAGCCCCTGTACAAGGGACACAGAACACCTGATAGAACCTAGTTAATTAAGGAATGACACATGTTTAAATGCAAAGAGATAGGTATGATGCATGGATAGTTAAGGACCATGTTGCCAAACAAACCTGGAAGGTTTGTTTGTTTGTTTGTTTGTTTTTTGTAGAGAAGAAAGGCCAATGTAGGCTTATGAACAAGAAAATAAGATAATGTTTGAATATAGGCTGAAAAATTTCCAGGAGTTGAGAACAAATATGGGAGTTCAGGACCTTTTCATTTATAAAGTTACCCTCGAAAAGGCCCAAATTTGAACAGATTTTAAACTTCTAACAAAAGTATAAGAAGAATAATCAGCTATAGAGAAAGCTTTCTGAAAGTGGGAAGGAGATAATGCTGAGGAAAAAGAATTTGACTGAATTCTTAAACTCAGCCAAACTAAAAGGCAAGAATGGGGGAAAATAACAGTAGAGAGGGATTGAGAGTAAATGAGGATGTAGGACAGTTCGTAGTTTTTGAAAAGATGTTTTAGCAAAGATTTTGTAAGGGAGTTATATAGACGTATCTGGGAAAAGTTCATTGTAGCAGGCAGCCAAATACGCTCCAGGGCAAGTAGGTGCTTGGTGTGTTCAAAAACAAGCAAGGCAACTGGTGTAAATGATAGTGGAGTGAAGTAGTACTAGTATAAAAGGAGAACTGAGTGGTAATTACAGCCCATGTAAGCCATTGTAAGGACTTCGTCTTTTACTCTGGCTAAGATGCACTTTTTGCAGGATTTTGACTAGAGGAATGACATGATTTAACTTTTGTCTTGAGTGTACTGGCTACTGCATTGAAATTAGTGTGTGGTTGTGAGAGGGAAGGAGATTTAGTATGCAGAATAGGAACAGTAGAGTCTTACCATTTTTGTAATTTGAACATATAGTGCATTAATCTTAGTGTGGTAGCACATGCCTATATTCCTAGCACCCAGAAAATTGAGGCAGGAGCCTCACTGTAAGTTTGAAGCCAACCTGAACTACATAGTGAGACGGTCTCAGACAGTACTTTAAACTTTTAGTGATTTTAGGGAATCTGGAATCCGTTTTTATAATGTGGTAAGTATATTTAAGATACATGTTAAGATGTATTTATGTATATGAAAAACTTTGATGGTGTCTTTTCAAGCCATGTTTATTTAGAGTTACACATTTTAGTGTAAATTGTGATTGTGTTTATTCTTATCAATAATAGGCACCTTGTGGCTCCCCAGGACACATTTGTTAAGTATGTTTATTCTCTCCAGGCCCCTCTGTCATCTGTGGCTTTATCCTGGAGGAAAAAGTGTTGAAATACTTAGCAACCTTTAAGATACTTTTTCTAGTTACTTAACATAATTAATCATCCATAATTATATAGCATTCACTGGCAAACCATGTGGATCTGCTACCTTTTTCTGATGTTATTCCCAACAAGAGTGAAAGGATAGAGTCAAGGAAGTGTGATGGGCAAAAAGTTGAAAGAGATTAGAAGGAAAGAAGATTTTTTTTTTTTTTTTTTTTTTTTGTGGCACCGGGGATTGAACTCACAGCCTTGCGCCTGCCAGGGCAGGCGCTTAAGCCACTGAGCCAAACTCCCGGCCCTGGTTTTCTGAGGCAGGGTCGCACTATGTAGCTCAGGCCGGCCTTACGCTCGCGTTGTAGCCCAAGCCGGCCTCGAACTCACAACGCTCTGCCTACCTCAGCCTCCCGAGTGCTGGGATTAAAGGCGTGCGCCACCACGCCCAGCTGGAAAGAAGATAATTTGCAAACAAAGATTGATATTAGTCAGTTTGCTACAGGTTGAGTATCCCTTATCTAAAATGCTTGGGGCCGACAGTGTTAAACCAAGGTTGGCACATTTAAATAATAGTCTTTATTGGTTGAGTACTTCTTTTTAAAATTGTTTGTGACTCGAAGGTTTGAGCCCAGTGCTTCTCCCTCCCTAATTTGAACTACTAGTTCCCCTTCCTCTTTTTTGTTTTGAGACTGGGTCTTGTTAATATGCTAGATTACCCAGGCTGGATTCAAACTTGCCATCCTCCTGCCTCAGCCTCCTGAGTAGCTGGGATCACAGCTGGCAGTTTGTCATCAGTAAACAGTTTTCTGTTATTAAGAGTCTTCACATTTAAGAGATGTAACCAAATGCAACATGTTAATCTTATTTTTATAAAAACCACCTATAAAAATACATTTATGAGGCATTTAATAAGATATGAATACGAACTAATATTTGAACTAATATAGGAACTATTTTGGGGGGGTACCGGGGATTGAACTCATGACCTCATGCTTGCCAGGCATGCTGAGCTATATCTCTGGCCCATGAACTAATATTTGATATTAAAGTGTTTTTGTTAATTTTACTAGGTTTTTGGCTATGTGAATGAAATATCCTTATTTGTTAGTAGTATATACTGAAGTATAAATTGGTGAAATAATGTATCAGAAAGTTTCTTTTAAATACAGCATTGAGAGGAGAGATGAAGCAAGATGAGATATTGATACTCTCAGGAATCTAATGAATATGTGAATATGTGAGACTTATTATACTTCTTTATAACAAAATTTTCCATCTTTTCAGGTGGCATGGAGTGTATTCACATTGTTTTATAATCAGTTGCCAGAATGTTTCAGATGGTAAAATTGAAACTACCATTAAAGAACACCTTGTTTGCACACCTTCCAACCCCTGGCAATCACTATTTTACTTCCTGTCTATGAATTTTACTATTGTAGGTACCTCATGTAATGGGAATCATAGAGTATTTTTCTTGTGCATGTTTTTTCTCAGAACAGTATCCTTCATATGTATATTGTATGTCACAATTTCCTTTTTAAGGTTGAGTATTATTTCATTGTGTGTATATAACATGTTTTGTTTGTCCGTCTTCTGTTGATGGACGCTTGGGTTGCTTGTGCTTTTTACCTGTTATAAACAGTTCTGCTATGAGACCTTGCTTTCAATTCTTCTGAATGTATACCCAAAAGTGGAGTTGCTAAATCATCTAATAATTTTATTTTTAATTTTTTAAGAAACCTTCATGATTTTACAGTTTCACCAATAGTGTATAAGGGTTCCTTTTTTCACATCATCATTAACACTTGTTATTTACTATGTTTTTTTTTTTGTTTGTTTTTGTACCAGGGATCGAACTCACAACCTTGTGCCTGCCAGGCAGGCGCTTAGGCCACTGAGCTTAATCCCCAGCCCTATTTTTTGAGACAGGGTCTCGCTATGCAGTTTAGGCTGGCCTTGAATTCACTTCCCACCTCAGCCTCCTGAGTGCTGGGGTTAAAGGCATGCACCACTACACCTGCCTATTTACTGGTTTTATGTTTGTTTGTTGGGGTGTTTTTGTTTTTGTTTTTGTGGCACTGGGGGATCTAACTCAACCTTCATGCCTGCCAGACAGGTGCTCAAACCACTGAACCAAACCCCCAGCCCTAGTTTTTTGAGACAGGGTCACACTATGTAGTTCAGGCTGGCCTTGGGCTCACGTTGTAGCCCAAGCTGGCCTCGGGCTCACATTATTGAGGTGAACTACCCTCATTGTGGTTTTGTTTTACATTTTCCTGATTAGTAATGTTGAACCTCTTTTCTTATGTTCATTGGCTATTCAGATACCATCTTTGGAGAAGTTTTTGTTTGTTTTTATTTTGTTTTTTGAGACAGGGCCTTAACTATGTAGTTCAGGGTGGCCTTGAGCTCTAAGAGATCTTCCTGCCTCAGCCTCCTGGAGTGCTAGGATTATTGGTATGTGCCACCACACTTGGCAGGTCCTTTCCCATTTTTCAATTGGGTATTTATGTTTGTGTTGTTGAGTTTTCTGTATTCTAGTACCCTTACTGTTGTGTTCAAGAGTGTCCAAAATGGTTCTCCATAAATGTTTTTAGTGGTCATTTGTAACACTATGTGGACTGATACATTCAATATGGCGTCTGCTAACTTTCCCAGTTTTATCTTCTTTGTAGCTCTTCTCTCCTGTCTTACTCCTTCCCTTCAGCACACACGCAGTGTTAACGGCTTTTGTCTAGATGTCCCCCCAAAGCCTCATACCTTTCTCTGTATTTTGGGCTTTTACTGTCCTTTGTATCATCAAAGTTTTAACATAGTGTGTATACTAATATTCAGTATGTGTTTGAAGGATTGTATATCCTGTTGTACCATAGAAGATGTAATAGAGATACTGAGATGGAGAAAAGGAGGGTTATTGGTAATTGGAGCTTAAGTACTGTCTTTGACTCATCTTCCATAATGTGAGATAAGTGGACGTGCCAAAGCAGGAAAAAAAAATTTTTTTTTTTTTTTGCTTTATAGAATTGAGGAAAATTATAGGATGAATTAAATGTGGGGAGAGAAAACTTGAAATTTTTCCCTTTGGTTTGAGAGTTTAAACCTTATTAATTAAAATTAATCACCATTGGTTGTTTTTGTTTTTGTTTTGTTTTTTTGAGTCAAGGTCTTGCTATGTAGTTCAGGCTTCCCTTGAACTCACTGTAGCCCAAGCTGGCCTTGAACTTGGGGCAAGCCTCCTATCTCAGCCTCCTGAATGCTGACCAAGCAAGTGTGTGCCACCACATCCAGCTAATTAGCATAGATTGCTACTAAAAAAGCACTGGTACTTTCAGTTTAGAAGTGGAGCTAAATTATATTAAAGTACGTGTGAGCCAGAATAATTACACTTTATTTTCTGTTTATTGTTTAGACTTAGGGAAACATCGTTCATTATTCATTCATTCTTGACCCCTTGATTGTGTGTGATGCAAAATTAACTTGAAAGCTGCTAGATAGCCCTGGAGGACATACAGTGATATGGCTTGTTTTCAAGGAACCTTTTTATTGTGTAGAAAGTAAAATGTAGCAGTAGTCATATCAGGTAAGTGGTTTATTACCTTTTAAATACTTCTCTTATTTGTCAAAACATCTTATCTTGCTACTAGTATAACATTTAAATTACTGAGACTTGCTTGGGTTCTTGAAGCTGTTTCAGTCAAATGTACATAATCTCTAAGAGAAACTTGTACTATTCCTTTGTGCTTTTCTTATCTGGTGAATGGACTTTTTTTTTTTTTTTTTCCTTAAGTACTGGGGTTTGAACTCAGGGCCTTATACATTGTAGGCAAATACTGTTCTTCTGAGCTATACCCCCAATCTTTTTACAGTTTGATTTTGAGTTTGAGTCTCAGTGTGGCAGTCTTGCACTTTGAGTCATCCTGCCTTTGCCTCTGAGTAGCTGAAATTGTAGGAGTGGGTCATCACGCCTGGGTATTTCTCTTAATTTTCTTTTGATCCTAAAGCAATCTAGTGGCAGGCCATTGTTTTTCTTCTTCCTTTAGAATCTGGCCCTTTATTATTAGCATTTTAGAAGTAAACCTATCTCTCAGCACACCTGTCCAGTGAAACTGTATGCATGGTTACAAGGAAGACAATGATATAGGGGTCCGGTATGAGTTTGTGTTCTCTAAAATGGAAGAACGAATTTTAGGAACAACAGAGGTTAAGAGCAGAAATATTTATTGAGAGAAAGAGCTTCTGTCTGAGAGAGAGACAGACAGAAGGGGTCCCGAATAGTTTGCCAAAAGACTCTTGTCTTTTCTAGTGACTTTTATAGAGTAAATCCATAATGGGGAAAACTGGGAACTTGCAAGGCAGACGGGCTTGAGGTGGGACAGAACTGTGGTCAACCAATAAGATTAATTGTTTAGGTAAAATTGACCACATCAGGGACAAATGGGGAAGCGAGTAATGTAGCAAGTGAGCATTCTTACCAATGTGTGACTCTGTAGGAGGTTGGGATGGTAATTCCTGGCGTTTCAAAGTGATCCATACCTAATCCCTAATGTTTATACTTAGGGTGTGGTTGCATTTGTTTTGCCTTCTGTCTTGAGATCTGGCCCGCAGCAAGAGGTTGTGTGTCGCTTCAAAGGCCACAAGACATCTGGTCCTCCGTGCTGGCTCCTTTGAGGGCCTAGCCCTATCTGACTGCCTATAATATTTCTAACTAGCTTAGTTGCCTGTAACAGTAAAAAAGAGGAAATTTTTATACTTTCACTCCTCTCTCATGTAAGATTCCTTCTGTGGGTTTCACTTTCCCTGGGTTTCACAGTTGGTGTTAGAGCTGAGAATTCCAGAGAGAGAAAATGCTTACGTTGAGAATAAGAGGTGTGGGCCTGAGGAAGCTTAACAGGTTCCCACTGGCTTGAATTGCCAGTGGTACACGCATGAGTGTCCCATCCGGTGGCATGTACCACTGATGGTACAAACAGATCTAATCACTTTTAGCAGTCTTTTTACTAATACAGTCAATAAAAAACTGCCCTATGGGACGAGTCATACATGTGCCACTGGTGCGGCTCCCCAGCAGCAAGACACATGAATCAAGCCCCTGTTGTGAATATGTTAATGGAATAAACTGTTGAGCGAAGTCTTTTTTTTTTGGTGGCACCGGGGATCAAACTCACAACCTCATGCCTGCCGGTCAGGCGCTTAAACTACTGAGCCAAGCTCCTGGCCCTGAGCTAAGTCTTGAAGAATAAGTAGGAGAGAGAAAAATGGTGAAGGATGTAAATGTAAGCAAAGGATATTAACAAATGATATTACTGTGAAAGGGAAAGTTTCTCTAGGAAACATTTGTGTCAAAAGTTTTGGGGAAGATCATCAAATTTCATACTGTGCTTTGTGTCTTAAGGTGAAATTATAGGGGCCAGAGATATAGTTCAGCACAACATCTGCCTGGCAAGTGCAAGGTCTTGAGTTCGATTTCCAGTACCAAAAAAAGAAAAATTATAAACATTTGAAAACATGGATCTTCATTTTAAACCTTTATGTGAGGAAGTGAAAGAAAGGTTCTATTTTTGATGTATTTTCTCAAATAAGAAATATGTATGAATCTGTTCACAGTCAGTACTAAGTATTTTATTTAAAAAAATTATTAACAGTTTTCTTGAATACATTTAACTTTAAAGAATTTAGAACATGGTTGAATAAAAGATACATATGCTAGGAATTTATTTATGTCTAGCTCTATTCAAATCATTAAATACCGGTTACATGTAGAAGGGTGCAACTAATTAAGCTGTTCCTAATACCAAAATTATGAAAGCAGTGTACTCCATATATGTTACACTTCTGAGTTAATGAGCTAGTAATAAGTTATGTGAATATCTTTTCTGAGATATTTAAATAAAATTAAGTGACTTATCCTTATAAAGAATTTTTCAAGGGCTGGGGAGTTTGACTCAGTGGCTTAAGCGCCTCCCCTGGCAGGCGCAAGGTTGTGAGTTCAATCCCCAGTGCCGCAAAAAAAAAAAAAAAAAAAAAAAAAGAATTTTTCATGGAAAAGAGTAAATTTAAAAGCTTTTTCGGAGACTATTCTTGTGGAATTTGAGAGTGAAGGCCCAGGGTATCTTACAGTGTCAGTGGCTGTGGATCAAATTAGAGATGTCTTATCTTGCAGAAATATTTAATTGATAATTGTTTACATGAACTATTAAAGGGAGTTTCCAAAGAACATTTGTTTATTTACTGTCTTATGGTTCAATACGTTACAGAGATTGTATTTGGATTTTTTCCCTTGGAAATTTTATATTTTAGGTTAAGTAAATATGCATTGAATTAATTTAATGGCATGGTAATAAATATAAGTGTAAACACTTAACATTTGTAAATTTGACTTTTTTTTTTTTTTTGGTACCAGGGTTCGGACCACAGCCTTGCGCCTGCCAGGCTTACGCCACTGAGCTAAATCCCCGGCCCTATTTTTTGAGACAGGGTTTCACTGTGCAGTTCAGGCTGGCCTTGAACTTGCTTTGTAGCCCAGGCTGGTCTCAAACTTGTAACGATCCTCCTGCCTCAGGATCCCCGTGCCTCAGCCTCCTGAGTGCTGGGATAACAGGCGTGCACCACCACATCCGGCTCTTGACATTCTTTTATCCGTGTTCAGTTTCTTAAATGTCTAAAATACTTCCTTAATTCTGACTGTTAATAAACTGAATCTGCACGGAATTAGAGAAATAGAACCTCTGAAATCACAAACATATTTTTAGGGGTCAGAGTACAGGATATCCAAATCAGGAGTGCTGTAAAACTGAACTACATCCCCATCTCTTTTTAAGTTACCCAGGCTGTCCAGAAACTTGTGATTCTCTTGCCTCAGCCCTATGCATGACTGAAATTAGAGCACCACAAGAGAAGTAATGATGGCCCTAATATTTGAATCTGGCAATCTTAATCCAGAGCTCATTTTACTGTTTGGCAAACTATAAAGCTACTCTAAAGAATAGGCACAAAAAGCCTGCTAGAGAACTAAGGAAAAACAAGTTAGACAAATTCATGTTTGTTACCAGTTCCTTTCACACTGAAAGTTAACATCCTTAACTTCACCTTTGGATTAGAGTTTTGAAGGCAGTCACTAGGCAGCCTCACAAAACTATCTAAATTAGCAAGTGGTGTGAAAAGTATTTACCTGCCCAGTTTTACACTAAGAAAATTGGAATATTAAATCAGTAATCCTTGTTCTGCCATTTGTTAAATTAGATAAGTGTTATCGGATTATAAGCTTCATAAAGTATGAATTTTTCTCTTGTCCCTGATAAATTACAAACAATGCCTGGTATTTGTAAAACATCAGTAAATTTTTTTGCCAAATAAATGCTATCATGTAAAACATGGGAACGACCATATATATTCGATCTCTTAAAGAATCTCAAGCCTGGAAGTACTTGTTTCACGTGTGATAAATGACATACTAAAATAAGGCAAAGATTTTTAAAATGAAAATATGAGCAGAGGAAAATTCATTGTGGTCAGATAGAGTGTGTTCACGTTGGGCAACAAAACCATGTCTTAATAGGGCTGTGGACATAATAGCTCAATGATAAAGTGCTTGCCTTTGGAAAGAAACACAACAGTTTTAAGAACACAGTTCTACTGTCTAGCAAGAGGTTTTTTCTTACTGATAAAATATTGTAGAAACAATCATTTTATGGTGGTACAGTAATCTTCATTTAATCAACATTCTCATACTAGCTTCACTCCCAAGAATCAATTTGTCAGTAGTAAAAAACCAAAGATGAAAGTATTTTTTTAAATTTATATTCTACCATATTCTAAAATGAATTTTATTCTCTCTTCAAATGCACATAACAAGTTAGAAGTAGTAGAGTCTGTCTATTCTTAGCTTAGATATAGATTTGGATTCTCAGCTAGCTTGCTGGAAAATGGAATGGTTGGGGGTAGAAGGAAGTGGATTGTCAGTCCTCAATACTGTAGCATATATAGCAACCCTCATTTAAGAGAGTAGGAAAACTCTTCAAGTTGCTAGAATGTTGTGAGTATAGAATTCTGATAAGGGAAATGGTTCTGTGTAACTCAGAGTATGAATTCTATTATTCTGCAGATTCAGAATTGGTGCTATAACATATTGGTGGCTTTTACAATATTTCAGAATTTTTATGGATTTGTATATGATAGTTTGTGACATTTAAAAGACATGGCTAGGGATGTGAATCAGTGATAGTGCTTTCCTATGATACACAAGTCACTGAGTTCCATCTCCAGCATCACAAAACAACAACAGCAAAAAGATGGTTAAGATGGCAGAAAACATAATTTTAGAAAGTACCATTAAAATGGTTTATAGTGCTTGCTTCAGCAGCACATGTACCAAAATGGTTTATTGTTTCATGTGTTGAAGGTGCATACTTCTTATATTTATGGAAAATGGACTTAGCATGGTTTAATGCTTTCAAATGTTGAATGAATGAGAATTTATATAGTTAAAAGTTGGTAATTGAGGACAGGCCTATTGGCACATGTGTCTGTTAATCCCAGTTACTCTGGAGGCTGAGGCTGGAAGATTCATAAAGTTCAAGGCCTGCCTGATAAGTTTAGTGAGATGCTGTGGGTTTTTTTTTTTTTTTTTTCCCTCAGTACTGGGGATTGAACTCAAAACCTTGCACCTGCCAGGCAGGCGCTTAAGCCACTGAACCAAACTCGTGGCCCTGAGATGCTGTTTTATTTATTTATTTTATTTATTTTTATTTTTCTGCAGTACTGGGGATTGAACTCACAGCCTTGCGCCTGCCAGGGCAAGTGCTTAAGCCACTGAGCCAAACTCCCAGCCCTGGTTTTTTGAGGCAGGGTCGCACTATGTAGCTCAGGCCAGCCTTGTGCTCGCGTTGTAGCCCAAGCCAGCCTCGAACTCACAACGCTCCGCCTACCTCAGCCTCCCGAGTGCTGGGATTAAAGGCGTGAGATGCTGTTTTAAAAAGGACTCGAGAGGTAGTTCACTAGTAGAGCACCCTTACATTCAATCCCCAGTCTCACCCCAACCCGCGCCTAAAATCAGTGATGCTTTAAGTGACTATTGGCATGTAAAATGGCATTGGAATATTAGAGGATGATGGTTATTTTTTCATAATTTACCAAACGTTGTTTTAGTCCATGCTATAAAAAGAAAAGATAAAAGTAAGAACAATTCTATTTCCTTTTTGGGTGTCTTTACTATTTTCTGTTTCTTCCTTGAAGTTCCCATCAATTAAGTTGAAAAATATTTAATGAAAAATGTTATAAGCTTTTATAAGGATGGTTTTTTGTATATCCATTTTCCTTGAAAAGACAGAGATTGTATATGCGTTCTTTTAAGTGAGGATTGACTGCTTATATTAGCAGATGATTGATTATACAGAGATTTATGTGCTTTTATTTCAACATTGAATTACAGGGTGCTGGTGGCGGTGGTGGTGGCGGCGGTGGTGGTGGTGGTGTACGTGTGTGTGTGTTTAGTGGTAGGCATCACAATCCTTGACTTAAGTTATGTCACAAAGTTACTGTAGTAAAAACACAATGCTGGCACAAAAACAGACCTGAATATCAGTGGAATAGAGTAGAGGAAGGAGAAACAACCCCAGGTACATTCAACTATTTGGTCTTTGACAAAGGAACCAAAGCATACACTGAAAGAAAGTTAGCCTCTTCAAATACATGGTGTAGGGAAAATTGGCCATCCAAATGCAGAAGGATAAATCTAGACCAATGTCTTTCAGCATGTAGTAGAACTAAAGTCAAGATGGATCGAAGAACTAAATGTTAAATTAGAAACACAACCTGTTGAAAGAAAAAATATGTAAAATTTTTGAAGTCATAGGTATAACCAGGGTTGTCCTGGATAGAACCCTGGTTGGACAGGAAATGGTACTGAGAAACAAATGGGATCATACCAAGTTAAAAAGCTTCTGTACAGCAAGAGAAACAACAAACATAGTGAAAAGATAACCTACAGAATGGGAAAAAATTTTTCCAGATATTCTTCAGATAGAAGACTAATATCTAGAATATATAAAGAATTATTTAAAAAAATAGAATTGTCTCCAGAATAAAAGACCCAGTTAAAAACTACACAACTGAAATGAAGACTCTTCACAAAAGTAGTAGCTCAAGCCGGGCGCGGTGGCGCATGCCTTTAATCCCAGCACTCGGGAGGCTGAGGTAGGAGGAGCGTTGTGAGTTTGAGGCCAGCTTGGGCTACAATGCGAGTGCAAGGCTACACAGTGCAACCCTGCCTCAAAAAACCAGGGCCAGGAGTTTGGCTCAGTGATTTAAGTGCCTGTCTGACAGGCGTGAGGTTGTGAGTTCAATCCCTGGTGCCGCAAAAAAAAAAAAAAGTAGTAGTGCAAATGGCCAATAAATGTGTAAAGAGAGTCTCAAGATGGCGCTGATCATTAGAGAAATAAAAATTAAAACAACACTGAGATTCCATCTTACCCCCGAAACAGTGACGATAATCAAGAAATCAAGTAATGACAAATGCTGGAGAGGATGTGGAGAAAAAGGAACCCTTTTTGTTGGTGGGAATGTAAACTAATACAACCACTATGGAAATTCCATTTGACCCAACTATTATCCGTCTAGATATCTTCCCAAAAGTTAAAGACATATTATAGTGATGCATGTATACCCATGTTTATAGCAGCACAGTTCATAATAGCTAAATCTTGGAAACATCCTGTACATCCACCAACAGATAATTGGACCAAAAAAAGTATATACAATGTTGTATTACTCTGCCGTAAAGAAAGATAAACTGGAGTCATTTGAAGAAAACGAATATACCTTGAGACCGTAATGTTAAGTGAAATAAACCAGATAGACAAACTTAAATGTTGAACGATTTCTCTTATATGACACATTTGAAGAGTACACTAAAAGATAGATAGTAGGAAGTAGGGAAAGGGGATGGAGAGATATGGAGGGAGGAGAGGGAAGGGGAATAAAAAAGGAATAAAGATGTGCTCTGTACATGTACTGACTCCACACAAGGAATACAAACATGTTGCAAACATGCACAAAAGAAAGGCAATCAAGGGATGAATGCAGTGGGAAGTGTAGGAAATAGGGATGGAAAAAAGAATTAAGATGTATTACATCTGTCTATCAATTCTGCATAAAGAATGTAAACAAAGATGTACTAATAAAAAAATGAAAAACCTACATCCCCTGGT
>RJWM01029366.1:0-24571 GCA_004363535.1 Dasyprocta punctata
CAGTTTCTATCTCTTCCACAGTAGGTTTTATTACCCCCATTTTATAGCTGAATAAACAGGCCCATGGGCTTGGCATAACTTTCCCAGGGCACCAGAATATCTGAAATTCAAGCCAGGACTAACTGACCTCAGGATTGATACTCTTGAATGTCATCAACATCCAAAGTTAAAGGTGCTGGTGGCATGACTTTACCAGTAAATTTGTGTAAATTTTGTAAAATTTGACTTCATCCACTTTTTAAGGTTCATAGCTACTCAAAGGCAGAGGCATGCTGTGCCCCAGAATGCCCCCAGACAACCACTTATGTCACCATATCACTGTTAGGATGAATCATATTAGCAGCCTTTATGCTACTTCTTAAGTTACATACTTTGGACTTAGAATCATTCAGTCTGAATATTCTATAGCATCTATGTGAATGGATTTGAAAGGGATATTGTGAATGTTTTTTGTAAGGCCTGAAGACAAGAGAGCCACAGTTGAGCACTTACACACACGTTGCCATAAGAAGTGACCCATCACATTGAATTGTCACACGAAATGACAGGCACCACCAGCCTTTAATTTGGGAGTTAGGGGATGTGTGGGCACTCGTTCTCTCTAACAAGGCTCAGAGTGCATAGTGTTCTTTACTGTCATTATTAATAAGTCAGAGTACCTAATAGTGAAGCAGATATTTGGAAATTGTCCCCACAAAACCCACTGAGAGAAAAAGGGGTGTGTCTATTTTGTGATCTATGGGAACATAGGAGATGTGCCTGTGGCCCCAAGAGACCTTGGAATTAAATTCCATCATTTAATCTCCCGCATGGGAAGACTACATAGAAACCACCTAGTCATCTAAAAGGTCAAACACTGACCTCTTACTGTACTATAGTGGCTGGATAAACAAAAAATTAGTGTAAAACTTCATATTTGTAGGACAGTATAAATCCACATATGAGTTATAAACAATATATTAGAAGTGTGACTTACTGAATCATTTCTAAGAGGAATTTTATGGTTTTAAATGGGCCATGGACTGAGCAGATAATTTACAAATGTTGAATGGATATTTTGATGAGTAGCTTGATAAATAACTGGACAAATGGATAAATGAATGAATGAATGGCAGTTAACACATATGAGTATAACACATACTCTGTGCCAGCCATTGTTGTATGCACGTCATATTTATACATTCATTCTATAATACTATAAGGTAACCCTATACCTTATACTATTAGCATCTTCATTTTAAAATTGAGGTCACATAAGCTACTGCATCGCAGAACCAGAATTTGAACCTAACGTGTCTGACTTCAGAGTCTAAGCTTGTAACCACTAAGAATTCTTTACATGCATGAATGAAGGGATGTTTGAATGTCATTTCTTAGACCAACTTTATGCTGCTATGGGGTTTTTAAAGTGTGTTTCCATAATTACATTGGTTGCTTTGAGTGAGTCTAATGCCTGTTGGCTCATGTATGAGGAAACTGAGGCCCAGAGAAGGAAGGGTCTTGGCCGTAGCCCTGCAGAAGCATGTGTCCAGCTGAAACCAGCTGAAGGCTTCTCCCAAGGTACCACCAGTCTCTCACCTTCCCTGCCACAGCCAACCCAGAGCTCTTTTGTGAATCCATCTTTCTGCACACATCCAGATTCTTTCACAGGTTCCACCATTGAGGGAACAAACTGAGCCTTCAGGCAAGGTTTCCTCCTGCATGTGGTAGCCTGAATCTCATCCTTACTGAAGTTTCGTGGTGACAGATGCCATCCTTCTAGGAGCCCAGTCTTTGCTGAAGCCTCCATGGAAGCTAGAATCAGACTGTGGAAGGACCGTGAATATTGCAATAAGATGCTAACATAGACATTATTTTTTCTTTTCAGATTATCCCGCCCAAGAGTTTGAACAATGTTAGGAAAATCTGCCTGGTTCCCAGCCCTCAAAGGCTTCTCTGTAAAGATGCATATAGATTCCCACCAGACCAGCATGAGGTGGCGGAGCCTAGCAGTTAGAGATGCCTCATCTGGAGGGTGGCTGCTTGGGTTCAAATCATGACTTCTGTGACCACCTGAGTGCCTCAGGCAAATCACTTGCCTCTCCCTGACTCAGTTTCCCCTTCTGCAAAATTGGCACAACCATACTTACTGCATGAAATTGTTCTGAAGATCACATGGTATTATATACCATAAGTGATTAGTAATAATGTGGCATTAAGCACTTCATAAATGTTTGATGATAGTTTATCATCATAATCAGCATTGTATTAGAACAAATTCCAGAGAATTATCCACATTGATCACTTGTCCTGGAGCTTTGCTGTATTGGAAATGGAAATGGAAATGGAAAAGCTACTAACTGGAGTCATAGAGGCTTTTTGGTTATCCAAAGAATCTTTATAATTAATCTTTAGATTGATATTTCTTATGAAAGTACCAGGTCCCAGTTCACAATAACAATAGGACTGAAGTGGATTTCAAATCGTTCAGTGACTTGTCCAAGGTCCACAGCTTGTTAGTCTTTGTGTGTTAAAAACCTTAACTTCCATCAAAAAGTAGAATTCTGCAGACAGTACAGCCATCTCTAGAGCTCTTTGCCATGGTCCAGAGCAATCACAGAGAGATTTGTTTTTAAAAAAAAAAAAAAAAAAAAAAACTTGTTTGTATCCATTGGTATTCTGCCAATATTAAACAAAAGATGTGTTGATGAAATTGTTACTTATAACTGTATATCCTGACATAGCTTCAGACTGTGCTTTTTAAATCATGAACATGAAAACACTGAGTTCTCAGTCCATTCCAAGAAAACTATTTTGTGAGCTTTTCCAACAGAATAGCACAGTACCTTTCCTGGCAGTGACCCTTCTGTAACTATGCTGAGATCCACCCTTGTTTTTGCAGCTGCACCTGAGCTGAAACTCCTCTGTGGGGCAGATATCTTGAAGACCTTCCAGACCCCCAACCTCTGGAAAGACTCACACATCCAGGAAATTGTGGAGAAGTTTGGCTTGGTGTGCGTGAGCCGGGCAGGGCATGACCCAAAGGGGTACATCTTGGGTTCACCCATCCTATGCAAATACAAGCACAACATTCACTTGGCCAGGGAGCCAGTGCCGAATGAGATCAGTGCCACATATGTCAGGAGAGCCCTGAGCCAAGGGCAAAGCGTGAAATACTTGCTTCCTGACGCTGTCATTGGCTATATCAAGGACCATGGTCTGTACATGACAGACAGTTCCCAGAAAGGCAGATGTACCCAGAGGAATAAAGGAAAGACAAGCTAGGCAGGCACCAGTCAACCACTCTGCCACTCACCTCCTCCTGGAATGAGCTTTTTATTTTGCTTTGTTTTCTGTTCTTCTGGGTGTGTGTGGGAGGGGTTCTTTGTTTTATTACTATAATGATGTTACCTCTAATGAGTCTTCCACCCCAGGAAGAGATACATTCTGTCTACATGACCAGGAAAGACATTTATCAAAGAAGCTGAAATGATGTGCCAGGTCATCAAGATTAGGCAGCATTGCTCGGAGCCACTGAACGATGAGGCCTCCTTATTTTGTGTCAGTGGTAATTATGGCATGCACACTGAATATCATGCTGAGCTCACCAGGGCCCGTGTGGGTCAAATCAGAATTGTCCACATGCATTTTTTAACTAAGGCCAGGTGTGGCCTGCTGATCCTGATTGGCAGGGTTTGACAGGATGCTAATTATTGAACAGTGGGCCTTGTCAACATCCTTGTTTCGAACAGTAACGCTGAGGAGTAAAATATTTGGAAACTACCCTTACATCACATCTTCATTTACAAACTGTTGTCTGCCTGCCTCCTGGCCTTCCATGAAATTCAGACTAAACTCTAAGTAGTGAATCTCAAATGATATTTTTGATACAAGTATTTTTAACATTGCTATATTCTAAACACCAAGTCTTCTGATTTTCAAGTTTCTAAAAAGGAACTGCAGTAAAACAGACGCCTATTTTAGAGAATCTTTTTGAATGTTTTATGACTGCCTGCCTGTTTGAATATTGGCAAAGGGATAAATAATAAATTGACATCAAAACGTACTAATGAAAGGTTTCTTTTTCTTTTCCCTTCCCTTTGTTATATTATTAATGTCTGATGTGCCAGCTGTTGCTCTTTTCTTTAGCTAGTCCAGATATTTGCTACTGTTCCAGTGAAATAGGCATGAATTTAAGTGTGTGTCTGAGGTATTGGGAGTAGAGGAATCAATTGTTCTTCAGCACCACACAAATGATTTTCCAATCCAAACCACTGGGTCTATGGCATTGTTTCAGTGAGTCCTGAAAGATGAGAACAGAAGCCTTTGGTGTGTCCAGGACTTGTCATTCCAAAACCTCAGATTATGAAAAGGTTTTGATTGTGCTAATCTCTTGGTGGTTATTCTATACTGCTGACAGATTGCCCTCAGAATTTTCTTCTCTGTGGTTCTGTTCTGGTTCATCTTTGCCACAGATTTAGTGGTACTGCAAAGGTGCAGGAAAGAAGAATCTAGTACCTCTCCTAAAATATCCCAGTGTTGCCATATGTGTAGGAAATAAATAGAGAAGTGGAAAATCCAGGGTAGTAGGACCCTCTTGGGAACCCAGACTTCACTCTCTGATTGAGCTCTGCCCTACAAAGGTCTCTGAGGACCCCGATAAGGATTAAGAATCAAAGAACCTTGTCCAAAAGCTGCAAAGCAAGTACCGTGACTTTGGCTCACTCCCTTCCCCACTGTGAGCCCCAGTTTCTCTACCTCCAGAATGGAGAGTTTAATTAAATTCTCTTCCACCTCTGCTTTTTCAAGACTCAGAACTTCTGACTTAAGCCTATACAGATTTCTTTGGATCCAGAACACTTCTGGCCAGACTGGAAGCTCCCCAAGTGTAGCTCTTTCTTTTGTTTGCTACTCAAGGTACAGTTGCAGGCCGGCAGTAGTTGCACCCCTGGGGCTTGGATAGAAACAGTCCCAACCCCACTGCAGACCCAACCGACTCAGAATCAGCTTTCCAGTAAGGGTCATTGGCCTAGAATAGTACCATTCTAACAGTTATTCTGTTTTTAATAAGCAAAGTTCAATTGAAATTCCATAACACACTAGTATCTTCTCTCTTATCCTCTGAGCAACACTGCCCCCACTGTTTAGTGTGCAGTAAAGAAAGTAGAGAAGGGAGAAAAGCCAATAAAAGTCAATAGTAGTGTCCAGAAAAGGAGAAGGAACCTAGGGGTTTAAGGCAGGGTTTCTCACCCTTGGCAATACTGACATCCTGGGCTGCATAATTCTTTGCTGTGAGGTTGTTGTGTGCACCATAGGATACTTAACCTGCGTCCACTAGATGCAAGTAGAACCTTCTGAGTTGTGACAACAGAAATGCCATATTCTCTCCCAGGGTACCAGATAATCACCAAACTGGGACTTATTGGTTTAAGGACGTGACTTTCAGGGGTGTGTGTATGAGGAGGTACTCTCTGTATGAAGAGGGAAGGATCAGGAACAGCAGCTATAGATTAGGCTTCTTTGGTAAAGGTCTAGTGGGGGGGTACCCTGCCACTCCTGGAAGCATGTTTATTCTGGAAGATCCTGTTGACAGCAAGAATTGGAAGCCACACCCCTGAGTCCCTGGCGCCCCCAGATTTTGTCTCACTTTATTCCCAGATACCCACAGTGGCCTCCTCTCCCACATTTTTAGAGCTGAGGATTCCAATATGTCCTGGGCCCTTGGTACTGACATCTAAGACCTGGCACATGAAGCCTCAAAGAGTGGGAGTGAATAGTTTTATTATTCAAACTTCAGGATTTGTTTATTCAAATCATATCTATTGAGGACCTCTCAACTACAGGTAGGTTGGGGAGCAGACAGTCTCTACCGTCTCTACCCTCAAGAAGCTTACAGTCCAATGGGGTGTGGACAGAGATCAAATTATCACACAACTACAAACTGTGACTACAAACTGAAGAGGACCCTAAAGGCAAACACAATTACACTGCCAGGTAGAGGCTGCAGGTTATGCAAAGCTAAGGAAGCTTAAGCTTCAGTCTTTCGCTTTCTAGTACTCTAAAGGACCCTAATGACATGGGCACCTAGTTTATACAATTCTAATTTATACAATTATAATTCTAGTTTATACAATTATAATTCTAGTTTATACAATTATAATTTTATTCTTTTTCTGAAAGATGGCCTTGGCGATTGAACAGTGTTAGGACTCAGTAAAATGAATTTGCCTGTTGATGGTGTAGACTGTAGGAAAGTGATGGTAGACTTAAGACCTGAAGGATGGGCTCCCAACACTTGGGGATGGGCAGAGACAACTAACTTTCAGGAGAAATAACAGCATGTGCAAATGTCTTGAGGCAGGCAAGTACAAAATGAGCACCATGATGACCTAGATTCTTTATTATCTCTTTAATAATGTGTCCCTTATTATTGAAGGCATCTGAAATCAGGTGCCCTTGCCTGCCACCATCTCCCCTTAGTGTAGCTTCAGGGCAACAGTAGATCCAACAGGTTTCCAGGAAACACCTTTGTCTCCCTGACCCGTGTCTGTATCATATGGCTTCCACCAGGTAAAACAACTATTTCTGAGACCTTATGTTGTTCTTTCTAAAATACAACACAGCAAGATCTACCTTATTAGATAAATAATATGCATATGTAATTTCTGAGTTCTCACTTTGTCTCATTGAGTCATGTAGCTTCCTGTTTTTAGCAAAAGAGAAAAATATGTCTTGCTACTATGCTCCTGATGTATTGCATTAACACTGGCCTGTATGCCTGATTTTACATTCCTTTCCATTCCCTTAGGTCTTCTTTGCATCTAGTTTGCCAGGGTATTTTGTTTATTTTGTAAGAACAGAAAAACAGTGACTTGGGCTCCTGGGTAAATAGAATTTCCAGCCTTAAATAAAGGTTCTCCTGTGATAACATCCCCTGTTCAAATGAGAAGAGTGCTGTATCCTTGCCTGGGGAAAGAATTTTTCATTTATAATACTGTCTGTGTCATTTGGGACAGAATGATGTGAAATCCCATTTTAAACAAATAGTGCTATGGATTTGCAAGGTATATTTGGTAATTGGGTTAATACATGAATAAGAATTTCCTTGTCCTTGTCCCCATGCTTCCTGTGCAAACAGTGTTTCTGCCTTTCCTTTTACAGAGCTCTCCATCCATGGATTGTGTCAATTTCAGTCATGAAGTTATTTTCTTAGAACAAAACTCAGCATTATAAGTACATATATGTGTGACTAATAGACAATCTATAAGGATACACACCTTTCACATGCATCAGAATACTTCAGTATTATTAAAACAACTTCAAAAAACTTGTTCATCATATATATGTGTGACTAATAGACAATCTATAAGGATACACACCTTTCACATGCATCAGAATACCTCAGGATTATTAAAACAACTTCAAAAAACTTGTTCCTTCTGTGAAAACTAGAAGGAACTCTAAAGTTCATCTGGCCTCACATTTCCAAATTATCAAACACTAAAATCCCACAAATATATAGGAATTTTGCTCTTACAAGCAGTAATAATACATTCTGGCAACTTGGGGAGCCTTACTGTACCCCCTTCTGTTGAAAATCCATAATGTGCTTCCAATCCCTGTCACTATTACCTTCTATATGTTCCTTATCTGCACCTACTTCCTTCCATCTCTTGTCATCTACAGTCTGATCTGCTATCAGCTCTCACTCCAACTATTGTAGTGATCTCCTAACAGGACTTCCCAGCCCACTCCTGAACTGTGCAATCCATTCTCTACATAGGCATTTTGTGTGTATGAAAATCTGGTCATATTACTTTGCTGCTTGAACTCCTTCTGAGAGATACCAGTCAGAAGACAAAAGGATAAGCTACAGACTGGAAGCTACAGACTGGAAGGAAACATTCATCATACATATATATATATATATATATATATATATATATATATATATACTAAACGACTTGTCTCTAGAATATGTAAAAAACTCTTAACAAAAATATGACTAACAGACCAATTAAAAATGACAAAAGAATTGGTTAGACATGCAGGATAGGGTAAACCAGGCAGCTCGATGTTGCTCTTCACAGTTGGTGGAGTTGGGTGCTTGCCTGACCTCTGAGAACTTGGCCTTTGGAAGGTTCTGATTTTAACTGAAAAGGCAGTTTTGTGTTCCTGAGACAGTGAATCCTACTGTACTCCTTGCCTAGAGTATACAGACAGTGCCATTGATGGTGAAGACTTGCCTTCCTTCTACAGTTTGGAGTTTAATTGAGATTGGTGTCAGGAAAAGGGTTAAAAGTGATGAGAGTCAGCAAATGCATATGTTTGCTGCATGACCTTGGCTTGCGTGCCTTTCTGCAGGGAGGTTATCTCTTGAGAAAGGGGTGTATAGAGATAACTGTTAACACAAAAAAAAGCTGGTCATTTCCAGGCTCTAGCCCAGACTAGGAACCATCCCTTTCAGTTAATCAGGCCTGTTGGCACCAAGTCACTTTTGTCAGAACTCAGTACTTGAGTTCAGCATTTTCTCCCCTGCCTGCAGAATGCTCCATCTCATGCAAGATCCTTCATCTTTGGTGTTGTCTTCTGCCTCACTGTGTGGTAATACATTATTTGACTATGCTCATACTTTTATAATAAACTTGCTTTCATCCTTTTAAAATCGTATGGCTCTCCTCTCTTCATGCAGATCCCCAAATTTCTGTGGCCACATATGGCTTCTTGCTGTTACAGTTGATCCCATGGCAGAGTGTGCCAACATCATCAACCCGAGAAGCAACCATGGACCCTGAGTCTTGGACAGGACTCCCTGAGCAGAAGCAATGTGAGCTCTTTTTGCATTTCACTGCTAGAGAGAGTATGTTCTGTTGGAACCCCTGCCTCAAAGTGAACTTTAGAAACCTGTACCTGGACTCCAGGCTCCACCTGATGTGTCTTCCTTCCTGTTCTGTGTTCATTCTGTATAATAACCATTACCATGAAATAACGGCCCCTAAGATCTCCTGCAAGTCATCAAAGGTGAAACAAAACTGTTTACAAAAGAAGATACATTAATGACAAGTCAGCACATGAAAAGATGCTCAACACATTAGTAGGGAATGTAAGCTATCACTTCATACCTAATAGAATGGTCAAAATCAGTCCAGCAATTCCACTCCTAGCTATCTGCTCAAAACAGAAGAAACCATGTCCACTCAGACTTGTATACAAAAATGTAGAGCAACATTATTCATCACAATGAAATATAGGCAACAATTCATTTGATGAATGGAAAAAATGTTTTATCCACTTAGTTGACTACTGTTAGTTTTACATTGCTGTAACAAATACCTGAGATGATCAGCTTATAAAGAAAAAAAAGTTCATTTTGGCACATAGTTTCAGAGATTTCAGTCCATGGTCATCTGGCCTCATTGCTTTTGGGCCTATGGTGAGGCAGCACATCATGGCGGGAGCACATAGTGGAGCAAGCTATTCACTTCATGGCAGCCAGGAAACTAAAAGGGAAAGGAAATGGAGGAGCTGGGGTTATAACAGAATCCCCTTCAAGGGCACACCCTCAGTGACATCATCTTCCACCAGGCCTCACCTCCATCATCTTTCAGGAGCACCATAAACTGAGAATCAGCCCTTCAACATATGGACCTTCAGGGAAAATCCAAGGTTCAGACTATAGACAGTACTTAAGTAATCTTAAAAAGGATCAGAAATACCTGCCACAATATGGATGAACCTCAGAAAAAAGCTAAGTGAAAGAAGCCAAAGATAGAAGATGACACACTGTATGATTTTATTTACATGATATTTCTAGAAAAGAAACTATAGAGGTAGAAAGCACATAGTGGTAGCCTGAGTAGGTGGGCATTGTCTGCAAGGGAGACTGAGGGAGCTTTTGGGGTGATGGAGATGTCCTAAAACTAGATCGTAGCATTGGTTCCACAACTATATAAAATAACTAAAGTTCATCAGGCTTCACTCAAAATGGATAAATTTGTGGTATTTAACCTCTACAAATGTTAAAAAAAAAAAAAGACTCCTGAGCTTCCTCTGCTTACCTATGGAGTGGCACACACTCAGCCCTCCTTCTCTACTCCATCCAGTTTCTCACCCCTCCCTTCTCTTTGCCATGAATACTTTTGCAGGGTAATTCTATCTGCCAGGCAGGCCTTTTCCCTTCTCTCTTTCTTTGAGCTAACTCCCATTTCTCCCACTGTCTGCCTCTAGTCACTTCTTGCAGGAAGTCCTCAGGAGATCCCCAGGCAGCACCTTGGTGACACTTCTTGATGACACTCCTCACTCATCTTGGTGAAACTGCCGACCCTTTCCCCAGCATAGTGCCTGGTTTATAGCAAGCGCCCAATAAATGTTTCATAAAAACAGTGTCTAAACAAGCATCTGGACAGCTCTGTGAAGCCCATGATAAACCAACCTGCTAAATTCTGGGGGAAGCACTGTGTTTTGAAGCATGTTTGCGCACAGAAACTTTTTCATCCTTAATAATATGAGGGATGTAGACTCAAAGGAGTAGTTCTTATCTATGCAGGCAGGGGTTTCTATTTTTTGCTACTACAAACCATGTTGCAGTAAAAACCCTTATGTATAAACTTCCACAAGTCATTGCTTTTGTACGGCAAATTCCCAGAGTACTCTTGCTGGGTCAAATAGTATGTGCCCTTTATATTCCAATAAATATTACCAGATTGTAGACACCAGATTTTTAAATTGATTTTAAAAAATAAAAAGGAGAATCTCATAGAGCTGCTTAAATATTCATGGTCTTTTTCTTTTGCAGAGAATTGCCTTTATGATCATTAATACAAGTCAAAACAAAATCCACTTTTATTTCAATAAACAATCTATAATGACAGATTTCAGGAACTCATTTGCCACCTAGAGACTTAGCAATTCATGGGCAAAAAATTGTTCCATATTTTTCAGGTGTCTTAGACAAGAATTACTTTTTTTTTTTGACAAAAAATTCCTCTTAACCAGACTAAATAAGGAAGGGGGTGGATCATCAAAAAGATAATGATACTCTATTGTTATTCTCTCATTACTTTGTTATGAAATTTTGTTTTTTTAATAAAATAAAAATATTAAATATTTATATTTTATAAATAAACGTGAAACAAACAAGAAAACAGTAAAAAAAAGGGTATCAGCAATGGAATGGACACAAAGAATAGTTACGCAGATTTCAGGAGAGACTAGAAAGAACCAAGTTTTCTACTCTCTTCCTCCCTCTATCTTCCCTCTCTCTCACCTCCTCTCCCCCACCCCTTCCAAGCAGCCTGACCCCTGTGCTCCTCAGCGCACTGCTGCTCATCATGCAGCAGCCTTAACACCTGTGCCTAGGTGACGTTCTGCCTTCACCTTCACCTCACTGTCCTGTTCCAGATTCCCAGAGATATTCCCTGACCCTGGATGACAGGTAGACATTTGTCTACCCTGATCAGTCATATGATATGGTTGGCAGGTCAACGAGTGGGTAGGCAGGAGGTGATTGGTATTTCCAATGCTTGGGTAAGTGCTATAGAACCACCAGGCACTTAGAGGTTTGTGACCCTGCATCTTTGCTCCTGTTGCTAGACAGAGTGGTCTACAAAGGTGCCAGTGGTTGAAGCACATTGGAGGGAAGAGAGAAGAACCAGATGCCGTTGCTCCCTTCTATGGTACTTGGACTACTGTGAGACCTGCATCAGGTCTGACTGGCAGACATCAGAGGGAGCTTGCCCTTGGCCCAGGCATTTTCCTTGAATGTGTTTGTGTGGATGTCAGCCATTGCCCAGGGGACCTGAGGGGCTGGCTTCCACAGGTGAGAACCGAGTAAAGGGATGGGACTGATCTGCTGGACGCTACCTTGTAGCCTGAGGACACCTAGGAACCTGTTGAAGGGTTCCCACCCTCCAAAGCAGCCCCCAAGCCTTAGCTCATCCCTCACAACCTCTCTGGGAGCCCTAATTTGGCCAAAACTCAACTGGCTTCTTGGCAGAAGGATGACAAACTTGAACAAGTGGATGTCTGATGTGTGAATTTCCCCCCTTGTGTCATGATGTCACCTGGCCTAGAGACCTGTCTTTCCTAATAGCCACCCACCTCCTTACCCAAGCTGGAGCATAGCCTCTGCTCTGTGCTCCTGCAGCCCCTGCAAATCCCACTATCACAGCCAATCACTCTGATTTCCCTGTTTTTGTGACTATGTACCAGCCTGGTTGTGTCCTGTAAAGGTAGAGGTCATGTCAGAATCAGTTCAGCACTTCACAGTGCCAAGACCAAGTGCCCCTCCTCTCTGGAGGAGCATTCCTAGACTTTAAATCCAGAACAAGACACTGAAAATGACTGGGGTCTGTTTTGTCCCGGCGGCCACATCTTAACTGGTTTCCAGTACAAAGTCCACTGTTCTTCCTATTTCCTCTCAAAAATTGTGAGCCCTTGATAAACCTTTCTGTGAATTTCCTTATTTCTAATATTTTCTATAATATGCATTGGTAGATTAACTTAAATAGGAAGGAAATTCAAGAAAGGAAGAAAGGAAGGATGGAAGTAAGAGGGAGAGAGAGGGAAATTAACTCACCACCTAAATAGTAGGTGAGTGAGTGAAAAAAGACCACAGCCTCACTGGAAATCCACCAGCTGGGCAGAAGTGGACAATGTTAATGGTGGCTATGATAAGTAACAGTGTCTCTCTAGAACAGCCTGGCCAAGCCCAGACATTCACATCTGTGTTAGCACTGAGCCAGCCATGAAAATGATTTCAGCAAATCCTCTTAGCTCTCATAAATTTCTTCAGACTTTTGTGTCCTGTGGTGTAAGAGTGATGAGTAACAGACACCTCCTAGCTCCTGCTAATAGTGGCAGGAAGGCCAAGACCTCAGACTATTCCCAAGCACTTGGGACAGTTCCTGTATCCAGAGGTCAGAGCAATTCTCTAGTACCAGGGTCAGAAAGTAGGGAAGAAGTAAAGACAACTGATTCATAATGATGCCAGGGCTCAGAGTCCCACAGTGCCAGGGGCATAAGGCGCATCTCTCTAGACAGCCTGGTAAAGATGCTGTTTGCTGGGCCTATGTAGACTGTGAATCTACATCTGAATAGGGAAGGCCCAGGAATCTGAGTTCTAACACCCCAGGATTCTGACACAAGTGGTGTGTCTTTGGGAGACACTAAGAATTAAGAGAAGGAAAAAGAAAGCAAGTAAGTGTATCTGAGGCAGAGCTTAGAGGAGGAATACATCTGTCCTTCACCCCAAGATAGTTCCTCGCAAAGTACCTCTATACTGTGCTGCTGTCATTCTGGTTGTCAAAAACATCCCAAGCTTCCTGTCACCTCAAGAAAAAGACCAGTCTTCTCACTTGACCTTTGAGCCTCTATGACTTGTCACCTGTTTTTCTCCTGTCTGTGCTCTTTCTGTTCATTGGTGAAACCTCCCCTGAATAGGTTGAGGTCTTCTCCATCTTGTAAGAAATCACAAGTTCCCCACCTCCCAACATTTACTTGTGCCATGGCTCTGATCTGAAATTGCCTTCCCTCCCTTCACCTGTCTGAACACCATGCCTTGGGACCCTCTCAAGTTTCACATCTCTCAGCAACTCCCACTCTCCACTCTGATCCACAGCTCGTGTTGGCGAGACATGAGATGACTGAGGTTGACCAGGGGTCCTCTGTTTCCCCAAATCAGGGAGTATCAGAGATTCAACAAGCACAAATCCATTCCAATTGCCTGACATGGAAAGATTGACATTTGGGGGTTAGGGTGGGCACAGTTCCAGAGTAGCTCTGAGTTGGACCCTCAGGATCTCAGTCCACTGCATCAATTCTTGGTGGCTCGTTGATTTTCTCCAACCCAAATCTGACCAAAGATTCTTGTCTTACAATCAACCCCAACCTCCCTCAGTCTCTCTCTCTGCTCCTGTTTTCTCTCTGCTGTGAACTGCCTCTTGCCCATCTAAAATCATATCAGATCCAATGCGATTGTCTAGTCAAACAGGCCCAAATAAAATGGTTCCCTCTGTTCATCAGGTGGAACCCAGTCTGATGGAAATAACTGGGCTGAATTCAACAAAGATGGCACCCTAGTCTACATCTCCAGCAAGGTAACCCAAATAGATGACCCCATAGTGTAGTAATAACAGAAATGAGCATGGACTTGGGAATCACATAGTACTGAGTTAAATCATGGTTATTACTTAACATCATATGTCCATTTCATAATTTCCAAATTTTGTTTATAAAAGAGAACTGTAATCTACCACAGATCTCAAGTATTGTGCTACATCACTAATCATTCCTACTAGTGCCTTGAACAGAAAAGCTCTATTATAAAGGTGGGTCAAATCAGAAGGATGGAGAGAGTGGTGACTTGAGGGACTGGCAATGCTGCATATACAGAAGAGTGAATAGATAGGTGAATGGGTAGGTGGTTGGATGAGAGTCTGTGGAGCTTTGTTGAATGGCTAGATAAAAAAAGAGGTTATCCAGATAGGCAGTGGCCCATTTGTGGATGGGTGTGCAGATGACTGTCTCCTCTCGCCTCTGCTGCCATGGAATAAGACACTGTGCTGCCATTTTCAGTCCGTGTAATGTCCAGGCCATCACACTCACTTCCCAGCCACAGTGCTTTCAACTTCCACTCCTGCGCTGGATGGCTCAGCACAGAGACTCACTCACACGGTTTTGCAACCTTGACTACATTTCTTTCCTTTTCTCCTTTCCTTCATGGTGGCGCTCCTGTGCTTCAGACTTTTTAAAAAATTCTAACTGACATATACAAATATCAAATCATGGTAAACATGTATCTCATCAAGCGTCATTTCTTTTTGGTGTAAAAGCACTCAAAATCATTTACCTTTCTTGAGATATCATACATTGTAACTTTACATAGCTGCCCTTCTATGAAACATTGTGCAGAACTCATTTGTCCTAACTCTAACCTATTGCCTAGTGATCACCCTTTTTCCACCCCCTTCCTGCCTTCTACTTTCCCCCAGCCTCTAGTAGTCACCGTTCTACTCAAACTTTGAATTCAAAGTTTTTAGAGTCTTTATAGAAGTGAGATCATGCAGTATCTTCCTTTCTGTGTCTGGTTTATTTCATTTAACATAATGACCTCCAGTTCAGTCCATCTTGTCACAAATGATAGGATTTCAGCCTTTTTATGACTGAATACTATTCCCTTGTGTATGTGTACACATCCTACTCTTTTATCCATTCATCCCTTGATGGATTTTTTTTAATTTTAAAGAGGATAAAACCAAGGAAAATTAAAAAAAAAATGAAACCAATTATAATAAACCAGTATAAGTGATACAGGGCTTCAAAACCTTATGAAACCAGCAATAGTTGCCATAATGCCTTTTGTTGTCTTCAAGTAGCTGCAGATATCTTCAGACATAGTAAAAATAGAACAGAACAGAATAGAATAGAAACAATAAAAACAAAACGATGAATGCAATAGAGAACTTCAAAACAAGCCAATAGTAAATCCAAAATGGCTACTGTAATAGGTCTTGCTGTCTTTCAAATAGCTGCTCATGCCATCAGATTTAACATAATCAAACAAAACAAAAGAGAATAAAACCCAACCCAACAAAATAATGAAAATGATATGGTTTCCTGGCCCGGTTCGCTTCCTGGTGAGGTCTGCTTTTCTCCCTCTGCAGTCCGAGAAAGGCGCTGACTCACGGAGAGAGGCTCGGGTGTGACCGTCCCCACTTTGGCAGCAGCCGGTGCATGGTGCTGGTTTCCAGGAGGGAATCACTTCCCAGTGAGGTCCGACTCCCCCACTCTGCAGTCTGCAAATGGCACTGACTCCCCTTGATGGATTCTTAGATTATTTCCATTTCATGACTACTGTTTGCAATTTCTTGGCTGTTGTAATTCTTTCTTCAGTAAATATCAGTGTTCAACTGTCTTTCAGCGTACTGATTTCATTCATTTGGCTTTTATACTCAGGTTATATAGTAATTCTATTTTGAAATTTTTGAGAAGAGTCCATACTGTTTTCCATAATGACTGTAGTAATTTAAATTCTCACCATTAATTGGCTAAGGGTTCCCTTTTCTCTACATCCTTACTACACAACTTGTCTTTTTGTTTTGTTTTGTTCTGTTGACCAAAGAAATACCTAACTGGAGCAAGGTATTTACCTCATTAAGGTTTTTATTGTCATTTCCTTGATGATTAATGATGTTGAGCACTTTTTCTTATGCCTACGGGCTGGCCTTTTTTAATGTCTTCTTTTGAGAAACGTCTATATATCCGCTACCCAATTTTTTGTTATTTTGCTATTGAGTCAAGTTTCTTATATATTCACCCCTTCCAGATGTTTGCAAATATAATCTGTAGGTTGTCTTTCACTCTGTTGATTGCTTCCTTTGCCATGCAGAAGTTTTTTAGTTTGATGTTATCTATCTATTTGGGGGATTTTTCTTTTTGGGGTCTTTCCCAAAAACACTCCTTACCTGTCTGAGGTAGTTCCATTATGTTTTTTCTAGTAGTTTCACAGTTTCAGGTTTACATTTAAATCTTTAATGCATTAAGGTTTTTTATGATGATAAATGGGATCTTTCTTTCCTCTGTATGTATATATCCAAGTTTTATAGCACCATTTATTGAAGAGATTGTATATTTCCCAGTGTGTATTCTTCGCAACTGTGTTGGAGATCAGTTGACTATAGATGCATGGATTTACTTCTAGACTCTCTTGGTCTGTGTGTCTGTCTTTATGGCATGATGTTTTAACTATTACAACTTTGCAGTATATATTGAAGTCAGATGGTGCAAAGCTTCCTGCCTTTCTCTTTCTTGTTCAAGATTGTTTTGACTGTCTAGATTTTTTTATTTTTTCTTTGTTTCCATGCAAACTTTAGGGTTTCTTAGTATTCTGTGAGGAATGCTATTAGCATTTTGATAAGTATTACACTAAATCTATATATCATGTTGGGTACTGTGGACATTTTAACAAAGTGTGTCCTTCCAATTCATGAACACAGGATGTCCTTCAATTGTTGTGTGTGTGTCTGTGTATGTGTGTGTGTGTGTGTGTGTGTGTGTGTGTCTTCTTGAATTTCTCTCATCACTATTTTATAGTTTTCATTGTGGGTATCTTTCTCCTTTTTATTAAATTTATTCTTAGGTATTTTTAGGTATTGCAGATTTGGTCTTGATTTCTTTTTCATATAATTCACTGTTGATGTACATAAATATTACAATTTTTGTATCTTAACTTTTTATCTTGCAACTTCACTGAATTAATTCATTAGTTCTAACAGTATTTTGGTAGTCTTTGGGGTTTTCTATGTATAAGAGCATTTCATCTGCAGATAGTGACAGTTTGACTGCCTCTTTCCCAGTTTGGATGGCCTTTATTTCTACCCCTTACCCAATTTCTCTAGCTAGAGATTTCCAGTACTATATTAAATAAAGTGGGAGAAAATGGTCATACTTACCATGTTCCAGATCAAAGCTTTCACCTTTTCCCATTTTAGTGTGATGTTAGCTTTGGTTTTGTTGTACATGACCTTCATTGTGTTTGGGTACATTCCTTCTATGCCTGATTTGCCCAGAGTTTTTAGCATAAAGTAATGTTGAACTTTATTAAATGTCTTTTTTTTGCATCTATTGAGATGATTACATAAGATTTTGGTCATTTTTTTGCTAATATGATGGATCATATTTATTGATTTGCACATGTTAAACCATTCTTGTATCCTTAGGAGGAATCTCTCTTGATCATGGACACTAATCTTTTTAGTATGTTGTTACATTTAGTGTTCTAGCATATTGTTGAGAACTTTTCCATCTACAATATTGGCCTGTAGCTCTCTGTTGTTATTGTATCTTTGTCTGGTTTTAATATTAAGGTAATACTGGCCTCATAGAATGAATTTGGAAGAATTCTCTTCAATTTTTTGCAATAATTTAAGAAGAATTAGTGTTAATTCTTCTTTAAGTGTTTTGTATAATTCAGTGAAGCCATATAGTGTTGGGCTTTCCTTTGATGGGTGGCTTTTTATTACTGATTCACCCTCATTGTTTGTTACTGAGCTGTTCAAGCATTCTATTTTGAGGTGTTTGTGTTCAGGATTTTGTCCAGTTCTTCTAGGTTAACAAATGTATTGGCATATAGTTGTTCATAATAACCTTGAGTAATCCTTTGTATTTCTATGGTGTCAGTTACAATGTGCTCTTTTGCATCTCTGATTTTGAGTCTTCCTTTTCCTTAGTCTAGCTAAGGGTTTGTCAATTTTCTGTTTTCAAAAAGCCAGATCAGCTCTGCGTTTTGTTAAATTTTTGTGTTTTTGTGGCTTTTTCGGGGTTGGGGGATATATTTCATTTATTTTTGTTCTCATCTTTATTATTATGACTTTCCTTTTAATTTGATGTTTACTTTTTGCTTATTTTCTAGTTCCTTTAGTCACAAAGATGAGTTATTTATTTGAGATCTCTGCTTTTTTGATGTACACATTGATTACTTCCCTTTGGTGCTGTTTTTGTTATGTCCCATAGGTTTTGTTATGCTGTGTTTTCACTTCCATTTGTTTAAAGAAAATTTTTAAACTTCCTTCTTAATTTTCTCCATGATACATTGTGTGTTTAGGGACAAGTTATTTAATTTCCATGTATTTGTGTAGTAACAGAGTTTGTATTATTGATTTCTAATTTTATTGCACTGTTTTAAGATACTTAAAACTATTTCAATTATTTAAAAATTTTGTTGAGAATTATGTTGTGGCCTACAGTATGATTTATCCTGGTGAATGTTCTATATGCTTTTAAGAAGAATGTATATTCTGAAGTTCATGGATGGAATATTTGGAGATATCTGTTTAGTCCTTTTGGTCTAGGGTATGGTTTCACCCTGCTGTTTCTTTGTTGATTTTCTGTTTGGATGGTCTGTCCAATGTATTGAGTATACCCCTCCTTTTAAATCTATTTATATTTGCTTTATATATTTGGGTGCTCCAGTATTGGGTGTATATATATTTATAGTTATTATTTCCTCTTGTTGTATTGATGAATTTATCATTATAGAATTATCTTCACTGTCTCTTTTGACTGCTTTTGATTTAAAGTGTGTTTTTTTTTTTTTCTGATGTAAGTGTGACTACTTCTTCTTTCTTTTTGGATTGCACTTGCATGGGATATCTTATCCCATTCCATCACCCTCAGTATATATGTGTCCTTAGAGGTGAAGTGAGAGTGTTATAAGCAAAGTATAGCTTGACTTTTTTTTAATCCAGTAACTCTAAGTCTTTCATTGAAGAGTATAATCCATTCATATATAAGGTATACATAAAATGAAAAAAGTCTCACCATTACCATTTTATCACTTGTTTTCTAATTTTACTTCTCTCTCTCTCTCTCTCTGTCTCCGACTCTATCTCTCTTTCTCTCCTTTCCCATCCCTCCCTCTCTCCCTCTTTCGCTCCTTTCCTCCCTCCCTCATTTTGTACTTCAGTGATTTTCCCTAGTATTGTATTGTGACTCTTTCATTATTTGCTGTGTATCTAATATAAATTTTTTTCTTCATGGTTACTATTATAATTTTTAAAAATATCTTTTGGTTACAATAAGCTGTTTTTAAATGATAGCAACTTCACACTTACTTTAAAGATAGGAAAAGAAACAAAATAGAAAGAAAAAGTATTAATGAAATCCTACACCGATACTCCAAGCCTCCCCATATTTTGATGCTCCAGTCTATATCTCCCTATATTGTCTATCTCTTAACATATTAATTAACATATTAATGTAGTTATTATTTTAATTGTTTTGATTTTTTAGTCTCCATACTAATGATGTGAATTGTTTTCATGTCATCTTTACCATCATATAGTTACTCTTACTAGTGAATTTTATACCTTCCAATGTTTTCTTCTTACTCATCAGCATCTCTTTCTTTCAGCATTTCTAGCATGTATCTAATGGTGATAAATTCTCTCAGCTTTTGTTTGTCTGAGAATATCTTTATATTTTCCAGACTTTTGCAAGATAGCTTTGCTAGGTTCATTATTATTGGTTAAGAGTTTTGTTCCTTCAGCTCTATCAAAAATTCATTCTCCTCCCTGCTGACCTGTAACATTTCTGCTAAAAAGTCTGTTGTCAAGTTAACTGGAACATACTTATTTGTTGTTTGCTTCTTTTCTCTTGCTGCTTTGAAAATCCTCTTTGTCTTTAAACTTTGAGAGCCTCATTATAATATGTCTTGGGGTAAGCTTGGATAATTTGAAACTGATTTTACCTTTTACCTGTATCCTTCTATAGGTTTGGGAAATTTTCTATCATCTCTTTGAATAAAATTTTCTATCCCTTTGGCTTTTTATGTCCTTCTTTAGCAACAATATCCCAAATATTTGTTTTCAATGATGTCTCAAGATTTTCATATGCTTTAATTGTTCCTCTTCTTTCTTTTTTTCTTTTTACTCCTGTATATATTTTCAAGGATGCCTGTCTTTTAGCTCACTGATTCTTGTTTTTTTTTCTTTTTTGTCTACTGCCAATACCTCCTATAATGTTTATAATTTTAGTCAGTGTGCTTTTTAGCTCAAGGATTTCTGTTTCTTTTTAAAATGATTTTGATCCCTGATAAGTTTCTGAATTTTTTCTTTGCTTTCTTGAAACTTCATAGGTTTTATTAAAACTCCTTGAATTTCTTTAAAATGATTCTTTTGAGTTCTCTAAGATTTTATACGTTTCAGTTGCCATATGGTCAATTTCTGGTGCCTAATTTTGTCCAATAAATGAGGTCATGCTTCCATGAAAGCTCTTGATGCTTGTTGCAGTATGATGTCATCTGTGCGTTAAAGGACTGGGTATTTATTCCAACTTTGTGCCTGTCCTTACAGAAATTCTAAGCAATTTTTGTTTTTTGTTTGTTTGCTTGTTTCCCCTTTTCTTGAACCTGGGATCACTTCTGCTGTTTCAGCACTAGATACAGCGTTAAATCCAGGTTTGCAACATTTGTGGTTGGTGTGTTTGGTGTGTTGTCACTGTTTCAGCACTAGAGGGCACCCAAGCTCAACTTCGTCCTGAACGCGTACATTCAGAAAGAACTGGGGGAGTGCCCAAAAAGCTTATCCATCTATGCAAGCTTCTCCCTGGTACCAGGATGGGTCCCAGACATCTTGTCCACAGTCATCAGCCTGTGATCAAGTGCCATGCAATTCTGCCCAACTCTAGGTCTCTCCAAGGAATTGACCACAGGCCCCTCTGCAATGATTTGGTTCTACCTCTCTCTTCCCCCATGTCGACACATACTCCCTGTGTTTTGTTTCATAGAATTAGGGAAGAGACAGAATGAGCAGTCCCATGGCTACCAAGGCCATAGCCCACAAGGACCAGCAAAGCAAAGGGGCAGGACCAAACTCTGCATCACTATTATATGCCTGCTGCTATTCTGTATTTGTGACATACATTGCTACAATCAGCCATGGTGACACTGGCTAGAATAAAAGTTCAGTGTGAGCCACATGTCTCTGCCTGGCTCCAGGGCAAAATCAGAATCTGTCTAGAGGCACTGTCCAGGGCATAGGAGACATTGAGAACTTCCTGGTGTTGCATTTCACCAGAACACTTAAATGCCAATCAGGCTTATGCTTACCTCCCTGCCCTACCACCACCACCACCCCAAAACACACAGCAGGTGGAATCTTGCTCTGTACTGTTTTGCAGAGGGTTAAGAGAAGCATTGTGGAGGCAGTCCCTTGGCCACCTGGCTAATATGGTCCAGAAGTTAGTTACTGGGCACTGACTGGTACTGGGTTTCAAGTCTAGGACTTGGACTTCAACCCCTCCCCTGCCTTCCTCTCCCCCTAATGGAAGATACTTTTCTGTCTCCATTGCATTGGTCAGAGTTTAGGGAGGAATGAAATGGGCAACTTTCTTTCTTGTCTTCTTAAATGTTGTCTTTTCTTATGCTAAAGCTAGATATTATGGCCTATCATCTGATTTCCTTAGCTATTTTTTTTATTTAAGAGGAAAAAGACACATATAAGAAAGACAAAAAGCAAAAGAGACAAACGACTAGAGCAGATGCACAACAGTAACATTATAGGCTTACAAAACAGGATGATAGAAACTTGACTTTGGTTGCAATATTGCGTATCCTTGCCTTCAAAATGGTTGTTTACATTAACAGATATAGACATGTAAAATTGATCTAATCATATGAATATTAACTGTTCTTTCTCAATAACTAGTACATTCAGCAGTATGTTTTAGTTATCTTATATATACATATATGCAGATTTATAACTTTTTCCTTTTCCCTTCCCTCTTTCCCCCTTTTCCTTTCCCAATTACTTTTGCTTTTTGAGCTGTTTTTACCCTTACATAGTATCTATTGTAGATTTTGGATCATATATACTTTTTCAGTTTCTTACACTAGGGAGACAATACGATATTTACACATGTGGGTTTGATTTATCACACTTAAGAGTATAGTCTCAAGTCGTGTCCATTTACTTATAATAAGTCTGAATGCAATCTTTCTTGATAGCTGAGCAGTACTCCACTGTATAAAAATACCACATCTTTTTTATCCATTCTTGGATTGATGGGCACTTGGGTTGTTTCCAAGATCTGGCTATTACAAATTGGGTTGCTATAAACGTGGGTGCACAGATATCACTGTGGTATGATGTTTTCAATTCTTCTGGGAAAATGCCCAGAAGTGGGATAACTGGGTTGAATAGGATCTCTAATCCTAGCTTCTTGAGGAATCTCCACACTGACTTCCACAGTGGCTGCACCAGTCTACACTCCCACCAACAGTGGAGAAGAGTTCCTTTCTCCTCACAGCCCTTCCAGCATTTGTTATTGGTTGATTTTTTAATTTTGGCCATTCTTTCTGGAGTGAGATGGAATCTCAGTGTTTTTTTAATTTGCATTTCCCGAATGACCATTGATGTTGAATATTTTTTCAAATATTTATTTGCCATTTGTATTTCTTTCTCTGAGAAGTGTATATTCATTTCAGATGCCCATTTTTGGATTTGGTCCTTGAATATTAGGGGCCTGATTTCTTTTAATTCTTTATATGTTTTAGATAGAAGTCCTTTGTGTGATGGACAATTGGCTAAGATGTTTTCCCAGTTCATGGGTTTTCTTTTCACTCTGTTGGAGATGTCCTTTGAAATGCAAAAACTTTTTAGTAAGATGAGATCTCAGTTGTTGATTCTGGGAAGTGTTTCCTGTGCAATCTGATTTTTGTTCATGAACTCTCTGCCTACTCCTGTGTCATCAAGATGTTTACCTACTCTGTCTTCTAGTAAGTTTAGTGTCTCTGTTTTAATATTCAGATCTTTGATCCATTTTGACTTTATTTTAGTGCATGGTGGTAGACACGGATCTAGTTTTAGTTTATGGCATATAGAAAGCCAGTTTTCCCAGCACCATTTGTTAAAGAGGCTATCTTTCTTCCAATGTACATGTTTGGCCCCTTTGTCAAAGATGAGGTGGCTAAATGTATTTGTAGTTGTGGCTGTATCCTCTAATCTATTCCATTGATCTTCAGGTCTGTTTTGATTCCAGTACCATGCTGATTTTATCACAGTAGCTTTGTAGTATAGTTTCAAGTCAGGGGTTGTGATGCCTCCCACCTTCCCTTTGTTGCCCAGAATTTCCTTTGCTATTCTAGGTCTTTTCTGATTCCAGATGAATTTCAGGAATGCTTTCTCTAGCTCTGTGAGGTAGGCAAGTGGTATTTTGATTGGGATTCCATTAAATCTGTATAATAATTTTGGGAGAATGGCCATTTTCATCACATTTGTTCTTCCTATCCATGAACAGGGAATATCTTTCCATTTTCTGAGATCTTCTTTGATTTCCTTCTTTAGAATAATGTAATTTTCACTGTATAGATCTTTTACTTCCTTTGTTAGATTAATTCCTAAGTATTTCATTTTTGGGGATGTTACAGCGAAGGGTGTGGGTACCCTTATTTCTCTGTCAGTGACTTTGTTGTTTGTGTACACGAATGCTATTGATTTTTGAGTGTTCGCCTTGTATCCAGCAACATTGCTGGATTTGGTTATTACTTCTAGAAGACTTTTAGTGGATTTTTGGGAGTCTTCTATGTAGAGTATCATATCATCTGCAAAGAGTGATAATTTTACTTCTTCCTTTCCTATCCTTATTCCCTTTATTTCTTTCTCTTGTCTAATTGCTCTGGCTAATATTTCCAGAACTGTATTGAATAGGAATGGTGATAATGGACATCCTTGTCTTGTTCCTGATTTTCGGTTGAAAGTTTTCAGTTTTTCTCCATTTAGTAAGATGTTGCCTGTTGGTTTATGATATATGGCTTTTATCAAGTTGAGGTAGAGACCATCTATTCCAGTTTTCTGTAGAGTTTTTATTATGAATGAGTGTTGGATTTTTTTTGAAAGTTTTTTCTGCATCTATTGAGATGATCATGTGGTTCTTGTCCTTGACCCTGTTGATATGGTGTATTACATTTATTGATTTGCATATGTTGTACCATCCCTGCATTCCTGAGATGAATGCCACTTGATCATGGTGTATAATCTTTCTGATAACTTTCTGTATTCTATTTGCTAGTATTGTATTGAGAATTTTTGCATCTATG
>RJWM01029367.1:0-24564 GCA_004363535.1 Dasyprocta punctata
GAAGGGAAGTGGGCTAGAACCTAAAGAATTCATTTAATGTTCTGCTTTATAATCTCAGGTAAATTTTAAGTCACTTTTTATAAACTATACTTGTTTCTTCCTGATCAATTTATCGTACATGGAAGAGTTGGATACATTTTGCTTGCTAGAGCTGCACTATGAACCCCCATAAAATCAAAGTCACAAATTCCCTTAGTAACTGCCTAAAAATGTCTTGAAGATTATTAGCTTTAAATCTTGCAAAGCTGTGTTTATTTGGCTTCTAATTTTGATTATATCCCAAATGACGAATTAAAAGCTATTAAACTCTTTCGATCTCCAGTACCAAAAAAAAAAAAAAAAAAAAAAAAGCTATTAAACTCTGGCTTAGTCTGAGTCCATCTCAGTAGTCTATTCTTTTATCAAAATGAAATGGGACCAAACTGCTCAAAGACATAAGGTTTGCTTTATCTCAAACAAACATAGCTAGAATATTAGAAATGAGGAAGAAGTAACATTTGCTGGAAAGGCTTAACATTTTATTACCAGCAAACAGACTTGCTTTGGAAAACCTTTCAACTGAACAATGGTTTGCATTATCCTGAGCCTTCGGTTTCCCCTCTAAATCCTCTTTTGCAGGCACTTCTTAGTTCTCTCAACACTGTTTGACAATTTAGTTATTTTAGTCTGATTTTCTGCAATTTTACTTCTCTGTTGTCTGAATGATTTTATTATTTGCCATATTCTTTCTTTCAGATTGGAAGTTTTATTCTGGTTTTGGCTTGCCAGCATTTTGGCAGGCTACTGCTATAAAATATAAGAGATTTGGAAGCTATGCAGATGGCAAATGAAGTGTTGTGTGCTTTCATTCATGATGGGCTTCCGTCTTTTTTTATAACAGGTAGGAAAACTGCCAGCTCTTATTCCTGTGCCAACTTCTGACATATTTAAGCAAGACAGCAGGAGTGGCTTGCAGGACTGATGGCTTGTTAGTTTGGAAAGGCTCTGGTGACTGGAATTTAAAATAAAAATTCGGTTGATACTCTGCATTAACCTTTTTACATGTGTTTTATATCTTGGTATTTTTTAATGACTTCATTTACCTTTGAAGTTAACAGCTCCTTTCTTTTAGGAATTAAATGGTTACCTAATTTTTTAAAAATTTATTTGATTTTCCCTGTACCAATCATGTGATAGCAATGAAATTCAAATTTTCAAAATAAATTTTGCCAAGCATTACCATTAAAATAAGAAGACTCACTTTTTCAATTGGAATATAATAAACTTATGTCTGAAAATTGCACCTGAAAAAGAGAAGCATTTATGTCCATTACGTAGCAGCGTTCATGTCAGTTACATAGGTCTTTGAGCTCAAATTCAGATTCTCTTTGTCTTTTCAAGAAAGCGGAACAATTTTGCCTCACCATGGATCAGATATTTTAGGGCCCTGTAGTAATCTAAGAATGTTGCAATCATGCAAATGGTTAAATGCAGCCTACCATTGTTAAGGAAAGTACATGTTTCTAGTGTGTAAATATCATAATAAAAAACTGAAGACAATTAAATACTCCTAGTGCCTCAGCTTCCCGTGACTCTGCCTTTTTCTCCCATTGGAAGATGCATTAGAGAAAATATAATTCCAATGAATTTCTGTGCAGTTTAAAAACCTAGCATAAAACATGAACCTCTAGCACAAGAAAAACAAACTTTCGTAAGTAAATCTTCATTAACATAAATTAATACATTGTATCAAAATATCAAGTTTCAGTCTCTGATATATGGTATTTTTTATGGGTTCTACTTTAAAAAAGCACACGGTTTTGCTCTTGTTACATAAATAATACATAAATAATATAACAATAAGCAATTGGTCTGATTCTAATTTTTTCTATAAACCTAAATAGCATGTGGTCACTCAATAAAAATCTGAGTTAGTGACAATCATGAATGCAAAATTTACAGATATCCCAGGAGATTTCTAATACCTCACCTACAATTTGGACAACAATGCTCCATTTTAGAGGACTTTGTTTTTAAAGAAGACTTTTACTTCTTTGACCCTGCCTGAAAAATGCTATTAACATCCCCCTATACCCAGTTACCCAGTTAATACAGCAGACAAACATATATATATATATATATATATATATATATATATATATATATATATTTATTCCCAAGTACTCCAGGCACTCCTGGATAGCAAGAAGCTATTTCCATTTGAAAACCACTGCACATTCAATACAGGCTTGGAAGTTCTTCCATCCTAGAACCTCAGAGTGACAAAGACAGCTCTGTTAGACGTCAATAAAGACATCCAACCACAACAACCGCACATGATTCAGGTGTATTATATTACTGTTATCTATGTATATAGGTTGACCATTTTTCATTATCTAAATATTTAATTCATTTACCTTAAGAAAAATAATAAAAGAGCTATGCATGCACAAATATGAAGAAATTAAAACTAACAACAATTCTCTCAAATTCTGATGCTTTGCAATAAGTAGATAATTTGTGTCTACTTTTATTTAACTGTATTTGCAAATTGAAATAATTGGATCACAATACAAGTGCTACAGGCAACTAATTCCATCAGATATGTAAATTTAAGATTAGAGGTCTAATTTTGTTATGTAAATATGCTGCTCTATATGCTCAAATATAAATATTTTCAACTTCATTTAAACTTAACTGATAAATTTTAAAAATGATCATTTATAAAGTAAAAAAGGTGGATTTCTTGAGTATTGTATATTTTTCAGTAGAAACATATCATGAAAAGACATTCTTGAATTTCAAGTTAATCAATGTACATATTCCAAGTTAGAAAATTGTCAAAATGAAATAAATTTGCTTATAACATCATGCATTATTAAATATTTAAATAATATTTTTCTGTAAAACATTCCAAAAAGATAAGAAATAGACTTGTAGAAGTAAAATACATCCTTTTCTAAGATGACATAGCACTACAAAAATAATGATTTTTCTCAACTGTATTATCAACTTAATTCAATACCAATAGAAATAATATAAGAATTTTTTCCAGAATTATACAAGCTTATTTTAAAGTTCATATGGAAAAAAATAGCCAAAACATACTAGCCAGAGAAATTCTGAAAAGTGAGGAGAGGGACCTATTTTATTAAAGCATCAGATATTTAAATACTGTATATGGTAAAGTTTCTATAATTATATGGTATTGACATATAAATTAGCTGGCATGCTAGAGGAAGAGTGGAAAAGTGAGGAATGGTTTCTAGTGCATATGGAAATTGCAAACAAAGAGACAAATCTTTTTCAAATGGGAAGGGAATGTAAAAAGACTTCAGATGTATTATGTACATGTATCAATTCCCCACAATGAATGCAATCATTATGTACTGTAAGCATGTACTAATAAAAATAAAAACTAAAATGTAAACACATTTCCAATGAGTGCTTAAAAAATTGCACATTCATAGTAAAGTGTAAACATTTGGATCATTCTTCACATCATATACCGCGGTAAGTGTCAAATGTATCAGATGTTGAAATTAAACATATAATCACATATGTACTAGAATAAATGGGTAAACTTTTTTAGAAATTAGAGTGCACAGTATTTTTTTAGTTATGATTTGAAAGGTAGAAGCAAAAAGGAAAATTACTAGTACAATTTATTTATATCGTTTTTTTAAAAGCCTCCATGGCAAACATGTTTACATAAAAGAACAGAAAAATGAAAAATAATGAGTTAGAAAATTAAATATCAATAACATACCATAGAAAAAGGTTAAAATACCCTAGGAAAAACAAACAGCATTTAATATCTTAAGAAAAAGACCAATTTCCCCCAGAGAATTTGCACAAAAATGTCTAAATGCCTAAATGAAGATACTTGCCCTGATTCATAACAAAAATGCAAGTTACACACACTATCTAGGTTCCAGTTCTCACCTATTCAAGTAGCAAAGAAGAAAAAGCTTGCCAAGGTACCCTGTACTGTCCTGTGAGGGAATCAGTCACTCACACACTGCTGTTGGAAATGCAAAATGTTACAACCCAAAGAATTTTGCTATCTCACAGAATTACATAAATAATTACTATTTATCTCAGGAATCCCACTACTAGGATCTTTCCCCAAAATACAATGGCAGTAATACAAAATATCACATACCAAGATTATTCTTTGCAATAGCATTACTAATAAGAACACACTAGGGAAAAAAATCAATGTTCATTTTCAGGTGACAGCTTGAATAAACACTGAATATTCCACAGTTGCAAAAATAAAAGAAATAATTGCTCTGTTACATAGTGATGACCAGGTAAATAATTAGGTGAACATAATAAGATGTAGGACAGTTTTCATAATATATTATTGTTTATGTAAGAAAGGGAGAATAGGAATGTGTGTGTATAACCACAAATACACTTACATAGGTGAGTACTGGCATGCACTCATACTTATATATACATGTGTATGTAAATGTGTGTGTGTATGTGTATGCACATGTATTGCAAAGAGTAAAGCTAACTCGAAACTTCAGAAAAATATTACCCTATAAGGAGACAAAGATAGAGATGAAAGTTAGACTTCTAGTTTGGACTGCCAAAACAATTTCATGTTTTTATTTTATTAGTGTATGTTTATAATTTATGCAGTTTACAGTCCTCTTGGGAAGTGGTTACATGTATATCTTACAGCTTTTTTCAACCCCTTTCCCTTCCCTCCCCCTCCTCTTTCCTCCTCTGGTTCCTCAATCACCTTTCTTGTACCTGCTGGTAGTATTATCTTAGCACATATTATGGCTTGTAATGTTTACATTGACTAGGATTATTTGTTCACATACACCACTTATCTTTATTCCTCTTATTTCCTCTACTTCTCATCCTTCCCCCTCTCCTTTTTCCCTTGGTCTATTTTTTTGGTTAAGATCTGTCCCCTTCTCAGTTTGTATCCATCTTTTATCATTTTCTTTATACTTTGCCTCACTCATATGAGGGATATCTTACAGTATTCAAGCTTGTGTGTCTGGTTTATTTCACTGAACATTGTGTTTTCCAGGTGCATCCATTTTCCTACAAATGCCTCAAGTTTATCATTCTTTATAGCCAAGTACTATTCCATTATATACAGATACCATGTTTCGTTTATCTAGTCATCTGTTGATGTGTATACAGGCTGCTTCCAGGGGTTAGCTACCATGAGTTGAGCAGCTTGATATAAATATCAGTATGCATGTATCACTGTAGTTTGGTGACTTGTACTCTTTGGGGAAGATACCTAACAGGGGAGAACTGGATTACAAGGAATTTCTAATTTCAATTCTTTGAGAAATCTCCATACTGATTTTAATAATGGTTGTACTAGTTTGCATTCCCACCAACAATGCATGAGAGTTCTTTTCTGCCACAGTCACAGCCACATCAGCATTTGTTATTGTTTGATTAGACCTTCATTTTGGATTTTGACTTCGAAAACTGTTGTAGTCAGGGATTGCAAGGAAAACAATTAAATACAGGACACATAATTTATAGTATTATTTTATGCTAGTCATCTAGAGTCAAGTACAAGAAGTGCAGGGAATCTGTCTACACATTAAAGACCTAAAGAATCCAGCCGAGGGCCTGGGTCACATGGCGATATCCTGCATGAGTCCAGTTGAATACCTAGAGCCCACGACAATGACTTATGCAAGTCTATTTCACGAATCTGCACTGGGAAGGCCGAAAGGTCAGTGATGGAAGCTAGAAAGTAGCAAACCGGGTGAAGGATCTGTGCCAGTAGGCTGAGGGTTCCACACTGGAGCCAAGAAGCAATGCTTAGAATCAGGACCAGGGCTCCCCAGAAAAGTACCACAGTCATCCTCAGTGACAATGAGGTCCCAAGCTCCTCTGATGATGAGAACAGCTGAGTTCATATCAGGAAACCAGCGTGACAAGCTTCTCCTGGAGATTGAACAGCACCCCATCTTCCCTTCCAAAGCCAGGAAGCGAGATTCAAAGTAAGGACCAGAGCTCCCCAAAGTGAACCACAGCCATTCTCAGTGACAAGGTCCTGAGCTCCTCAGATGATAACAGCCAAATTCATATCAAGGAAGGCAGCACAATAAGCTCCTCCTGGAAAACCAACAGCTCCAAACAACACTTAGGAGAACCCACCACGCTTCTTTTTCCTCTACAGATCTTCTTATGCTGACAACAGTCCTCAGGTGGGCCATCCACACTCAGCACCATGCTGATTCAGTTCAGCTCATGTTTAAGTTGACCACCGGTTTTTAATCCATCACAAAGCCTTATAAATATTTCAAACATCTAATAAACAAAACTAAAGGTAAATAACAAGAAGCATCCCTATTAGGAATCAAGACTTTCACACTAAGAAAGAGAAATTTAGTTTTCTACAAATCAAAATTTGAATTGTGAACTCATTCAGTATTTTCTTGATTAAAGAGGCATGGATTTTCAACTTTTATCCACTAACTGTGTCTGAGAAAAATATTATTGGAATAGTATTAATGGGAAACTTTAGAGTCTTTATTTTAGAAACAAATCATTTCCTATTAAACAATCAAAGAATCTTTGGAGAAAAGTGTGTTTTTAGGAATATTTTAAATGAGCCTTTAATATATTTTCCCAAAAACCAAAACTAATTTCAAAGACTAATGAAGTCATATTTTTTTAAAAAAGGTATGCGTCAATAAGCCTTGATCAGAAAGAGTTGAGAATCAAAAAGAATTGTTTGCAACTCTTTAGAACCCACCAAATAACTCTTGGAAAATCTTCAGTGGAATTGGAAATTGCTTAAATATCAACTCATTAGTTTGCAAATTAATGTATTAAAAGCAAATAAAGTTTTTTTCTACTGTCCCTGTACAAACTGTATTTGGAAACAGAAAGTTTGCTCAAGGGAAAGATTTTTGTATAGAAGAATTATGGCTATGATTTATCTTAAATAATTAAAAGTCACAAGACTGTGACTTCTAAGGAAAGAAAGCATGCTGCCAGGAATTGTCAGTGGGTAATTATTAGGGGAAAGGCTAGTAAGGAACCCCATTATGGATATACACATAAGGTTGAAAACACTAAAGTTGCATAACTAAAACTCAGATTTCCTTCCAATGTGATGTACTAAAATGCCCACATTATCTTCTGGAGTGTCTTCTGAAGTATTTTACTTTTAAAAAAAGTAAACTGAATAAAATTAAGGATTCAGTTTTATACTTTATGGAAAATGTGGGGATTGGATGAATTAAGTAAATGCATAAATGATGCTCATGGAAGAGACCAGCCCAATTTCAAAATTTTAAAGATTCCTGCAGATCCTGTTACTTTTTTCAAAAAATGAATGGCAGAGGAAAAGAACAGAAGAAATTGCTATAGAAAAAATTTATGTACAATCTCTAACTGAGTGCTTGTTTAAATTTTACTATGAACAAACTCTAAAGACATTTTTTAGACAATTGAGCAAATTCAGACATGGACTGTTTATTAGATGGCATTATGGATTGTGCCTAAATGTCCCCCCAAACCCTCATATAGTCATAGATGGGGCTTTTCAGATGTGACTGAATCTAGAGTGATTGATTCATGGTGAAATGCTAGGATTAATGGTGCTAGGATGAAAGGTAGGTGATTACTAAATCAGTTCATTGACTGGCTTGGTACTGTCCTTACCCAGTAGCCTGGATACAATATAAGGGACAGAAAGAGGCTTGCCTTGCCCTTCTGCTTGCTTTACTACAGTCTGCCTGCCATGAACTATTCTCCTCTGCCAAGCCATCCTGCCTTGGAGCCAGCGATTATGAAGTGAAACCTCTATAAACTGTGAGCAAAATAAACCCTCCCCCTTTAACCTTGGGTATCAGGTATTTTGTCTCAGCTAAGAGAGAAAAGTAATTAAGACAGATGGCATTACTGATATTATTAGTTGTGATAACACAAAGTAAGTATTAACAAAATCAGTCATTATCAATTAATTCTGAAGAATTCATGCTATCAGAATTTGTCTTATAATACTTTGGTAAAATGAAAAAGTGTAACAAAACAAAATTACAAAATGTGGTCATCATTGAAGCTGGATGATGAGTACATGACAATTATGCTATTTATGTTCTACTTACGTTTAAAAGTAAAAATGATACAAGATTTTTATTCTAGTATCTCCAGTGATGTCTAACATAGACAATTACTAGTCACTGCTCTCTTCTACGAGTCTTGCAAGAGCTCTATCCTTTAGCATGAGATTTGTATCATGCAAGTTTCTACCATTTTTAAGTGGCATTATGCCTCAATCAGACCTGGAAACTTATAAGCAGAGTTTCAATATGATTGGTGCCCCATGCTTTCTTAATCCATTAAGCAACATTCTATAGAAATTTTCTGTATTCCTTTTGTAATGAAAATAAATGAAACATTCTGCTTCTGAAGGGTCCTCTGCTTTTATTTGATATTTTATCTTTGTAGTTTTTGACCCATGGATCCTGGACCACTGGTAAACCACAGAGAAGATTACAAACCCATGATATGAACTCTGTCTACTCCACACACATATTCATATAGGTACTATTTTTTACTTTATTTTTCACATTGAAAGATAGAAATGTAGGCATGTACAGTGTATACCATGATATTCTGAAGTCTCTATACATTGTGGAGTGGCTCAATCTTGTTTATTAATACATGCATTACCTCACACAATTACCACTCTGGTGGAGCATTTTACGGTCCCTTGCTTCACATTTTTCAAAAATAAAGTATATTACTAATTATAGTATAATAAAATATCAATGAATTCTAAAATTATAATGATTCTTCTTACTTGAGGTTATATACTTTCTGCACTGACAATGTCCTAATGCTTACCAATACATAGAACCTCTGACTGCTTGGTCCTGACCCATTCAGTATACAATTTTCAGACGTGTTTAGGGAGGGCAGTGATTGTGTCCTTGAGGAGACTAAGTCTCCAGATAGTCCCTACTAAAAAGATTGCTTGGGGGTTCATCATGAGTTGTCTTTCATCATTCTCTAAGATTAATTTCTCCCTGCAAAAGGTATGTAGGCTGAGAAACCCTGTTTTCACCTATGTAAGTGGAATGCCCCACTATGGAACACCCTGACACCCTGAGCTTGTACATGTTGACTCTAGTACTGGGGAACTTTGCCTTCCTAAGACTACAAAACACCAAAAAAAAAAAAAAAAAAAAAAAAAAAAGGTTTTTGTATCACAATGATAAATTATAGAATAATTTAGAGTATATAAATTTTTAAAAAGACAGTATCACCAGTACTAATAGCTAAGATTATACAGAATAGTCCCCTCTTATGGCATAGGCTAAATTCAATTGTACAGAATAGTCCCCTCTTATGGCATAGGCTAAATTCCTGCTGAATTTTTGCTAAATCTGCTCTGCTGGACTGGTGTAAGAAGGGTGCAGGGCGCAGCCCGCGCCACATGCCAGGAACTGGCCGCATGCTTGTGATTATTACGGAGAGCAGCTAAAACTCAGATTTCTTTTCTAGATGCTCCTTCACTGTTTTGTAGATAAACACAATCATTTACCCTTTGTCCTAGAAAACAGAGTAACTCGTCACTTAATTTTTTTCTTATTTTACTTAGATGTTCTTTTCTGAATATTTTCCCTTTCCTAACGTGAAGACTGCCAGGTGCAGTTATAAATGTTGGAGGGCGTAGTGCTCTACCAAATAAAACACGGATCCTTGTTCTTGTTCCTCCATTTCTTAATAGAACATTAAATATAACACTATGCGTGGGAGAGAGGTACATGTGTGTCACAGAAACTGTAATTGACCATTATACAACGTCCTTTCTCTGAGGCCACAATAACTTGGAAGGAAATGTAGGCCCTAAAACCTTAGATGCCAAAGGCATCACGGAACAACATGCAAAGCACAGAAAATGCTTAAAGAAGAAGTGAGACGAAAGGATGAAGCCATCGTTATTTCAAAGAAATCTGAAACAGGAAGGTGGAAAGAATAAAGATCCCTACCAATTCTCTCTCTGTCCCTCAGCTTTATATTTGTGTTCCTTAAACTATTCTCTGCCTGGGCTCTGTTTATGCTTGCTTTTCTTTGAATTAGTGAAAGGTAAAAAAAAAATTCATTGCTAGAAAATATTTCTAAATATAAAAGTGCTTATGTCATCGATGAAGAGCCAGTAACCCTAACTTTAATTTTTCTGGCAGCCAAAAGGATGTTTAATGTTTAATATTTATGGCTAAATGTCTGGCATCAGAGATGGAAAGGAATTTTTATAGACAGAGCTGATGAGGACTTCAGCATCAAACCCACGATCCCATTGTAATAGGCAGGCCTCCGGGTCATTTTTATAAACCTGATAACTATAAATTCAAGGAGAGAAAGAATAAAGGGGTAAAAAGAATAACAGGAACCCAAGATTAAAATGACTACCTGGGAGACTAGTTAAACTAGATTAGTTCTCTTGCACCAGTTATTGATGACATTTTAAGGAATAAATAGATCAGCATGGGAAAACGTAAAGCAAGGAAGTGTCTGATGGAGGTGACACTTGGACAGGTTTTATTACAGCTTTGTTTTCCTCTCTGAAGCACCAATTCTCTGCTCACACCCGTATGTGCCATAACTGACCAAAGCAATAAATCAGCTTCCACACAAGTTCACTTTGGTTTCTTCATCTATAAAGTAGAAAAATGAAATAGACAGTTCTCCTTTACCATAAAAATAATGGAATTTAACTTTTTTTGGAAAATAAAATCCTATCCTCAATAAAGGTTAAGTATTATGGGAGACCTGAAACTATTAACAAGTAAATACAAAATCTAATTTTAGAAATAAAAGCATCTCATAGAATGATTACATTCACTGTGGAGTTATTTAAAATTTCTGGTTAAAAAATTAAACAATCTAATATTGTGACATTTTCTCACATTAAAGGATAAAACACTCCTCTTTTCATTATACTTGGCACTGAATTCATAACTAGCAGGGCTGGACACAGAACAGCTACTGGGTATATGTCCATAAATTGATAAATTGATGCACTGAAACTCCATTCACACCAGAAATTATGCTTTAAAGTATTTTTTCGTGGTCAGGCTATCTATAACATGCTTCCTGAATACATCACTCTTCTTAATTCAGAGACGGATGTATGAGCATGCCAACAAATAACATTCTTGTTCCAAGGATTTTAAGCCAACATGAAAAATCTCTTTTAAAAGCATGCAGGAGTTTGAGTCACTTAAATATGACTTGGAGGTGCATATCCATCAAGGCATTAAAGAAAGGCACTGAAAAAGCTCAAAGTGTGGTCATCAAAAATGGTCACTGTTAATTCTTTGTTAAGACCAGTTTCTCTTTTTCTAAAGTACATATATCACCAAAGAGTAACCTTCACCCATTAATATTTAATTGAGAAAAGATGCAGACAAGAATGAAGGAATCTTCAAAAACTAGACAGATATACCACCTTGGGTCCGATACAAACATGAATGCCCTCAAGGATATTTAATATCTCTGTAGGTAATACAGAAGGGCAAAACAAAATGATCCACTTGCAACGAAAATTACAGAGCAAGAGCAACCAAAACAGAAAGAAATGGTGAAGACTGTGGCTGGGTTTAGGGTACAATAAGTCTCCACAGAGAAGCCACAGCTTGGGTTGTTCAAAGAGGAGCCACAATGATAATTTTTTTAAAAAAGTAGACACAAACCTATAATTTATGAGAAACTTTTGAGTTTCAGAATATTACAGCTGTTTTAGTTTGTTTATGTTGCTATCCCAAAACACCACAAACTGGGTAGTTTATAAACAAGAGATTTACTTCTCACACCTCTGGAGACCAGGGAGTCTACAATCAAAGTACCAAAACGTTTGGTAGCTGGTGGACACCCGCTTCCTGACTCGAACACTGGACGGTCTCAGGTGTCCCTCACATGAAGGGAGAAGCAAGGAAGTCCTAAGAGGCTTCCCTTAGGGTGACTCTAATTTCAACCATGAGGGCTTCCCTCCCATGACCAAGTCAAAGGTCCTATTTAGTAGTCTCAGCTTGATTACAAACATGCAGACCATAGCAATATCTGATTAAAAAACCAATGAGCTCATCATGACAACCGAAGAAAATGTAATTTGTTTTGTAGCAAACTTAAACTTTCTTCTATTTTTTAAAATGTTTACATTTTAGATACTGGTTTCTGAGAAATATGAGGAGTAAATTATGACTACTCCATCTCAAATTTATTATAAAATTATGGAAGTAATTTCCAAATTTAAAAAGTTGAATTTCAGCTGGGCATAGTAGCACATGCCTATAATTCCAGCACTCTTAGAGGCTGAGGCAGGAGGATTCCAAGTTCAAGCCCAGCTTGGGCAATTTGTCAGGACTCTGATTATACACATACACAAAAACTGGAGATGTAGCTTAGTAAAAAGGTCTTGGGTTCAAACTCCAGTACTGCAAAAGCAAACAAACCTAAATGTCCACCAGTTCCTGACACAGGCATTGTAAAGGTAATTCCAGTAAGTCAAAGAGGATCAAAGTTTGCATTTCTTTAGTACTAATGTCAGCTGCTCTTGAAGTTCTACCTACTTTAATTTAAGCTTATTTTTGCCTATTTCATCCACACTGCTTTATTTCCTTGGTAAATATTTCCTAAGTTACAGCACAGTCAGGTGTGAGCTCAGGAGCATGCTTAGAGTTGGGTGACTATAAGTGAGGCTCCTGCATGAACAACTCTGGTCACCATTGTCCTACAAAAGTAACCATTATACTTAATCAGACAAAGGAATGTGCCATTTACTTCTTTCTGTGATTTCTTTCCCCATAACTTAGTTAGTTAAATCTTTCAATGCACTTAAAACTTTAACATAATAAGTAAGTCACCAAAGAGGAATAAAGATTTATCATAAGGCACTCAGAGAAATGATAAATTTGAGTAAACATTTGCAAAATACAACATCCTCAAAATAGTACATCATTGTTGATTACACTAAAAGATTAGACTAAAGACAAGCAGAGAAATCATATGACTGCAGAGAAAATCTCAATATGGTTTTTGCTCATGAAACACACAAGCTACACTGAAAATACATGGAGATCACTGAGCATCCCTCACTGAAGCACCCACAGGAGGGATGTGCTCTCAATTAGGATAACTGAGGCTCAGATAGCAATCCTCACCAAAGAGCAAGTGGCAAATTCAAATCCTGACATAGAGAATTCTAGAATCAGATAGACTTTAAAAGTCATTAGATCCAAAATTCTTAATTTCTATTTGAAGAAATGCAAGTTCACCAAATCAAATCATTGAATAGCTCAATCTCAAGTAGAAGGGCATTTTCTCCTCTTCTTCAACTTAGTCTTACGTATGAGTCACTTTTGCTAACTATACAAATTTTATTTTTCATTTTATTCCCTAAAACTGTGCGACCCTTAGGTCATGCCATTACTGGTTGGAAGATAAGATGGTTCAATCTATTTGTAAATAATCCCTGTCAATGAATGACCAGGTCCACAGAATTTGGAGGGGTGTGTGAATAGTGCTTCTATTTTCTCCGTAGACATCACTCTGTCAGAAAGCACCTGGCTCAGCAGATAGGAATTTCGCTCAGATCTCACCCCCCACCTGTGACTCCTGTGTGTTCCTCACAGTGACCACTTCTCAGTCCAGCACAGTGTCCAAGTCCTTTTTCTCCATGGACACTGCTCAAGACTGCAGTTAAGACCATGTTTCTACCACATGGAACTGGCAGGAAATGGGACTGTGCTGGAATTTCTCCTTAGGTGTTGTTCAGGAGTGTATTTAGTTGTATATTAAATGGAGTGAGGTGATAAATGGACTCCAGGAGATAGATTCTAGCTGCATTTATAAAGCCGGGTGTTCTGTTTATTGTAATTTATTGTAGCTTTGGGAAGGAGGCTGGTGGGCAGCATAAAAGTAGAATTTACTAAAATCTTCACTCGTCTATTGTAAGTGCTGCTGTCAGACGTGGGGTGGTCCACCGACTGGAAGAGGAAATGAGAGGAAATAGTCCTTTGGGGCCTCATCTAAGAGGAAAATAGCTACTAGAGAAATTAATCTTTCTCTTGTGGGTATTGTTTATCACTTTTCACAACCCTCTTGTATATTATGCTAGAAGAATTTCTTTTCAAGAAAATGTTGTTTTATCCCATCTTGATGTTGAATATGGCCCCAACAGAGAAGTGAAAAATGTCTTGAACCAGGAAGGAAGAGGTGTGGAGAAAATATTAGTCTCACCACAATACAAACAATGTATGCAAAATCCATCAGCCTTGTAATGCAGCAAGTAGGCAAAACATCATAAAGACCATTGCTCGCTCCCTGAAACTCTTCTCTAGTCGAGTGGTGACAAGAACACATTGGTAAATAAATTGCTAAGTTACTGTGGACTGGGGGAAGGGTTGTCTCCTGGAAATGTTTTTATTATCTTAAGAAGTAGGATAATACCTACCTCTATTCAGCAAGTGGAGCCTTTCTGAGGATCTTAACAAATTTATACCCCTACCTCTCACCTCTTCTTCCCTGGTATATTTCACAGGCAGCTTTGCTAACTGACTGCACCACTACAAATAGACTCTGTCACCTTAGAAATAGGCTTGTCCTTTTATAGGTAAATTGATAGACTAGGTGCCAAGGTTTTAGAATAGTAGCATGACTGGGGCAAACACCATAACCCATAAATCCAATATGAACAAATGTCCTATCCAATCCCGATGTTACTATTTGTCAAATTGCCTTTATCAAGATATAAATGCAAAGTATAGGCTATAGAAAATCATTGACTAGTTCTTGGAAATGATTTCCCAACCCACGGTTTAAAAATAAAGATGTTCATAAATAATTAAGCATGGTAAATTATTAAAAGAAGAATATGTCTTAAAATGTGTCTTTCAAACATTACAGTAGTTTGTGATCATTTAGTATACACTGATTGTCCTGGATCTACAGATTTTGAAAGTGGGAATTTTTTTTTTATCTGTATCTTCTGTTTCCTTTACCAAATCATTGAAAGTAAAATAAGTTAGCAAAGTAGAATAAACCATTAACTCTTTAACATAGTCAGAAGCTCAAAATACATCTTCTTAGAATTTAAATTTAAGAATATTTAACATAAATATTTAAACATACAATTTGCATGTCATGGTAAGAACATTGCTTTGGGGGTAACTAATAAAAAAGTTAGAGTGGATTTATCAAAAAATCATCAGAATCATCGGAATCAGGATACTGAAAATTTTTCAGTTTTTCAATATTGGTACTATGATATCCTTTTTCCAACACCGCAATGAAATCCCAGAATGTGAGATCCTACATCCAAAAAACCCAGCTGAAAAAAGCCAAAAGATGGATTTCTCCTCATTAGATGTTAATCCTACTAACTAAGGATTTTCATCAATACAAAATGTTGTCAATTGTAAAACACATCTATATAACACTAAAAAACAACACACTGCCAATTTTAATTTTCGGAAGTATTTGAATTTCGGTAATATCACAATATGTAAAAAAACTCATCTCAGAATTAGTAAGTGATCATGTTTGGATCTTCACAGGACATATTACTGAAAACAAACAGCTAAGAGGATATGCTGAAGCTCAGAACTGCTGTTTATCATTTCAAAGTACATTCCTATTTTGGAGGTCAGGTAGAGACGCTAATCTGAATTCTGCTTTTCATAGAAAAGACTAGTAATGTAACACATCCTACTAATATTATAGATTTTTTTTAATGTTTGAAAAGCAAAATCAGATTTAATGGAGAACCAATCAGCATAAATAAACATGTATACTAGGACCTAATAAAAATAATCATTCAACTATTCCTGCTGTGAAACACAAACACTCTTTCTCTCTCTCTCTCTCTCTCACACACACACACACACACACACACACACACACACACACGACTCCTCAGTATAGTATTGTCCATTTTAAATACGCTCCGTTTGAACTTTTCTTTGAAAATACCACTGGTGTTTGGGCAGCTGTCATCTTTCCAAAGTTCATGTTCAGCTTGTACCCTTCCTGTTCCCACAGGCTAGCTAAGCTGAATATGCTTTTAAAACAACATTTCTCTTGAACCTTTGGAGAAGTGCACAGACTGATTGATGTCAGAGGCAGTGAAATTCCATAATGTGAGATCCTACATCCAAATGAACCCAACCAAAAAAATCCAAAAAGTGGATTTCTCCTTCTTTTGACATTGCGAAGGCATTTTATTAGAAATCTAAACACTTTCTGTCTGAGAAGAAACACATGAATCTCTAACAAAACTTTAAATAAGAGCAGAAATTTCCTTCTCAGGGTTATACCACAAAAACAAACTTCAGTACCAGATTCATTTATGGAAACATAATTTCACCAAAGCCTTTGGTTTTTATGTATACAAAAATATGCAACCACTCCAGGGGGGTCACATACTCATCTCTCCACCTCACATTTTTCTCTTAGATGTTAAGTGTTACTGTCTTAACATGACTGAATTGTTCTGTCCTAACCTGCTACTCCTGTCTTCCCTATCACTTAGTGTCTTATGCAACATTTCCATCCATCAAGTTGTTCAAGTAAGACATCTTAGTGTCTTTCTTGACTTCTCATCCATTCTAGCAGCAGTCCAAAGCACACAAACCCTTCAGTTCAATTTGCCTTTTTATCAAGAATACCCTAAGAAGACTATCATTATTTCTTGCCTGGACTATCTTTCTGGTTCTCCCACAGGCCTTAATCCATTTTTCACAAAACTCAAAGTAATTATTATCATTATTATTAATTACTATACACGCCTCAGATCCTATGCCACTTCTTATAAGCAAATCAGATTACATTACTACCCTAATTTAATTCCTCCAGTGATTTTCCATCTTTTTCCTTTTATTAGCTACTTCACTCTCTGCAATTCAGTTTTTTCACCTGTAAAATGAGTCTAGCAACAATACCACTGTCTCATACAAGGGCCATGCCAATGAAATGACTATATGCAAAAGTTTTGGAGTAGTGGCACATGGAAACTGTCTCACAGAGATAAATAGATGCTGTTTATCCCCAAATTTATTTTTTCTATTAATTTTATTAGCATCTATTTGCTTTACATAAATTCTTTACCAAGTCTTACACTTACCTATCTTCCCACATCTTTTTTTCTCTATTGTCCATCCCTCTACTTGTTCTCTGTCTCTTCCCAAAGCCTCAGGTCTCTGTCCTTCCTGTAAGCAATCCTTATCTAACTCTGCACTTCTTCCTTTGTATTATCCAAGTTTTAGATCCTGCTTTACTTCTTAAGGATAATTTCCCTGGCCAACTAAAGTAAATTAGCCCTTCCAGTGACTAATTTCACAGCACATACTTCTTTCACAGCACTTTAAATCTCTTCATTTCTTATTTATGTATCTGTAAATAGTTTTACCCAGTGATTCTTCATGTAACACAGTAAGAGCAAGGTGTGTTTTCACTTGCTTCCTCAGTTTGGGCAAGTATTTAACTTCTTAGGTCATGTGCAAATTAGTTAAATTAACCCTTCCATCTTAGAGACATAAGAATTAAAGTAGTTAATCCATACCAAGTGTCTAAAACTACTTGGTAAATATATGTTTATACACATTGGCTTCTTTAAAAATACTAAATAAAATGTGCTACAGAAGACCAATCTATATACAAGTTCAGAATTCACAAATGAAGATCAATGCAGTATTATCTTAATACTCAGATCAATGATATGGGAATACTTTTGATGTGTCAACCAAAGAATACAATAGATCCAGTTTTCCAGAAACTGAAGAATTTCTAAGTCTGCATGGTAGATTATAACCTTCATCCATTAGGAGATACACAAGTTGGATCTCATTTTAAAAAAAATTATATGACTCCCCTGCTTTCATTGCTTGAATCCTGGAACTGCAAAAAGTGAGTGCCTTTGATGCACAAATCCACCAGATAAGACCCCAAGGTGCCCTAGTACTGTTTAATAAACCTGGAGATGTCCAACAGCAGCTACTTTTACTTAACAAAAGTGTTTCCTCCTCATCTCCTCAGACTACACTAAATATGTTAAGTTGGTGCACAGATGGGCTGCCCCTTTTGGAGAGTTCCCTGTAGCATATCTGACCTGCTACAGGCCCCATTCTTGGTTGAACAACAATCTGAGCCCAAGGTAGCTCATGATTTCACTAATACGTACTCTGCTTCTCAACTGTCAGCAATAAATCCTATCACAGCTAGTACAGCATGGCATTAGTGAGTTGGGACACCATGAAATTGCATGTAGCCCAAACCATATCTACCACTTTTTACACAGAAAGCTTTTGGGAAAACTAATGAAATTATCAATTCATTTCTGCCTGAGATACAGTCAACATTTCAGAAAACACATTGCAATTTGTAGTGGTTGCTTATCCTGATATAAACCTGCTAATTTATTTTTGATATCTCATTTTAATTATAGAAGACATAATTAATAAATTCATATCCTGATTACCCTCAATCTGTCCATCGTGCAGTTTTACGCTTTGCTTTCTGTCTAAATGACAGAGCAGTTTTGCTAAGGAGCAGCTCTAGATTCAGAGGTAAACACATTCATCTTCCCATTAGTTCTGATGAAATCTATCCACAAGCGGGTTATATGCCAGGACACTGATCCATGCCATGAGGATGTACTGCGATGAACTTCATCTCAGCAAAGTCCCCCAGATGGAAAATAAATTAGAAAGCTTCCTCTAGAGAAAATGAGCAAACAGGAAAAATGTTAGTCTCTTAGTTAAGGAGCTTTGCCTAAAGTTAGTTTCTTTTGGGAAAATCCAGAGTGTATGTTCTGAGAAATTCTAGAAAGATGTGAAATATTTCCAGACAAACATTATAGTCTTATGTACATTCTAGTAAACTTTCTTGGCAATTTAGCCCACAGAAATAAATTTGCAAATAAGTTATAAGAATTCACAGCAACCTGACTCTTAAAAGAATAAAATATTCATGTTTACTCTTACTTGACTTCAGGTGAAATCTGGGAATATAGAAGGCATGTAAAACAAAGTATAGAAAAAATTGGACATTACTTCAAACTTTTAGGAATAAATGAAAGTAGATATAACACACAAAACAGTTCAAGAAATGGAGAAGGATATATTAGAAGAAAATATACTATATACTCTCCAATCACAACCTAGAGACACAGCAAAAATCAATGGTCAATGATCAACAAATGACTCACAGGATTGTCATCCTAATGAGTGATGCCTAATATGTCAACACTAGCAGTTGCTAATTCAGAGAGAGAAGCACTCTTCTCTGAGTGAGCAGGAGCATGCCATTGTATCAGCTTTTAATTAGACTGATAATACTACTTTATAAACCTTCCTTTATTGTCTGACTCAAATGCATACACATTAAGAGCCCAGAGATCATTATCTATATTTCAATCTGGCAAAGTACTGAAAGGCATTTATTCTCAGAAGTAACTCACCAATGACATTTGTAATAGTGATTTCATATTTACTGCAGCACAAATTCAGTGTGCAATTAAGGCACAAAAAGATGTTTAAAGATGACAAAAAAATACTGTGCAGTGAAGAGCTATGGAAGGATGTACATAATTTTTTCCTATTTCTTCTGTTTAACATAAAGTGGACCAAGAGATGGAAGGAAAGGTAATGGAAGAGAGGGGACTGGGTCATGAAAAGAATTCAAATGCCTTATGTACATATACCGATTCCCAACTGGTATTTCAATGAATGAATGAATGCAATCGCTATACACTGCAAACAGGTACTGATGAAAAATAAAAATTACAACAAATAAATAAAAATTTGGTACCTATATATGTACCACAAACATAAGACTCTGAAAGCTAGGCAAAAGAAGGCAGACTGGCTGCAGACCTCAGGGCCCAGAGATCAATACAGTGGTAAGTTTCCTAGACTGGTTAATTTTGGCCTTGTCATTTCAGATTGTAAACTAAAGAAATCATTAAACAAGAAATGCCAGCACACAGAGGCAAACAAAACGCTGTTGGCCTCTCCAGCCAAGTAATGAAGATAGGGTAACATAGCAAGACAGAAAACTTCAGGCAGTAGTCACTCTACTCCAGTCAAATAACATGGCTAAATTGTGACGCTGCATCCATCATGCTGGCTAAAGCTGATGGTGGCACCCTGACTTCCACACACCATCAGATAATGCTGAGGAAGAAGGGTGGAGGGGAGCCCATCTGTCAGAATGTCAGTAAAGACCCTGAGTTAATACTGCACTTCCACTCCTACCTGGCAGCCATGGTGACCTCCCATACCTGCACCACCTTGGGTATCAACAGAGGCTGAGTGAGAAGTCTGCACTTTTATTCTCACCAAACAAGAATGAAGTGGCATACCTCTACCCACACCAGAAGGAGGTCAAGGTTAAAGCTGAGTTAAAACTAACTAAAACAGAAAATTTAAATAAGCTTTAGGAAGTTTTAACATAATATGAAAATGTACAGCTTTAAAGCAAACTTTTAAGCAAATGTTATTCATCATATTACAGATCAAGAAAGTCCCAAACTTAATAATAAAAGGTAATTAAAGCTGACAACATTAAGACAACAAGATATTAGAACTATCTAACAAGAATTTTTTAACAGCCATTATAAAAAGTACTCAATGAACAACAATCATTATGCTTGAAGCAAATGAAAAAATAGAACATTTTAGCAAAAAACATAAAAAATATCAGCAAATAAGAATCAAATGAAAATTTTAGAATTGGAAAATACAACTAAAATTTAAAAATTAATGGATGGGCCTAACAATAGAAAAGGAGAAACAAGAGTCAGTGCATTAGAAAATAAAATAATAGAAATAATTCAATCTGAACAACAGGCAAGTAATACACCAAAGAAAAAGAACTGAAAGAGTTGCATGGGCCTATGGGATGTGATGAAAGATCTAACATTTGTGTCATCAGGAATCAGAGAAAAAAGAGTGAGGAGGAAAAAAAAAAGTACCAAGAAATAATGCTGAAAGTTTCTCAAACTGAGCAAGAGAAATAAACTTACAGACTCTATTAATTGAGTGAATTCTCAACAGAATAAATGCAGAAGAACCCACACCAAGCAACACTATAATTAAGCTTTAGGAAATTAGATAAAGGAAAGGTTTTGAAATTATCTCACAGAAAGAGAGACTTTTCCTTATAGGGAGAAAACTATTTAAATTATATCAGTTTCCGGGCAGAAAAGGACAAGATGGCGGAACAGTGAACAGCACAATAGGTGGCCTCCCTGAAAGATACCATCTAAATGCTGGAATAAAATAACAGAGAGAAAACAAAAAAGAGGGAGGTGGATCCTCTGGACCCAAGAAAGAATCTAAAACGAGAATTGAAGCCCACAGAAAGAGTAAAAAGAAGTAACTAAACAAAAGCGGAGGCTGGCAGCACCTCTGACTGGAGCCAAACCCACTTAGTGGTGAGGAGCGACTGCGACCTGGGGAAGCACAATTAAAGCGCTGCAAATGCAGGATTAAAGTGCTGTGGCTGTGGCGGCGATGGCAGAGGCAGTGATCAATCGTGGAGTGAAGTGGACTGGAAACAGGCTCGTGAGTACGACAAATCCCAACCCCGCCCACCCCCATGAGAGAGAGCAAGGGACTGGCAGCCATCTTGGGACCAGAACCACACCTAATTGGGCAGGGTCCTACAGAAATTGCTCTGACCAAGCCCCGGAGGCTCCCGATGAGTGACCGGCAAGGTCTGGAGACCAAGGCTCCACGCACGCCCTAGGGGTGATAGGGGAAGTTTCACAGAAACTGGCACAGGTTCCCAGGCAGCGGCCCCACCCCTGCGCACTGTGCCAGACATCCGTGGAATGGAGACGGGCTGGGGAAGGGCAGCAGACCAGCATGGGCTTACTCCAGAGAAATCACAAGGCCCCTGAACAACCCAGGAAAATGCCAAGAAAAAAAGGTAGAGGACAGTCTCTGGTCTCCAATCCAAGCAGAGCAAATCCAGGAGAAGCAAATGCAGAAGAGGTTGGGAGCCCAACAATTAAAATCTCTGAGGCGATGACAACTGAAGTGAGGGGACAACTCCATTAAGCTATAAAAGAAATTAGAGCAGAAATATTAACCCAACTGAGAGAAGAAATGAAAAACATAATAAAAGAATCACTAGGCATCTCTAAAGGAGACATAGATGAAAAAATGGAGCATAGAAAAACAAGGGAAAACTGGAATGAACAATACAAAAAAGATTTGGAATGCATGAAACAGATTCAGAGAGACTACTAGGAAATCAAAAACTCCAATGAAAGTTGGCAGAACCACCTGAAGGAAATTAAAGATAGACTTTCAAATCTGGAAGACAGGCTGGAAGCCTGGGATCGAGAAAGGAAAGATCTCTTAAAAATAATAATAAACCTGAAAGTAACAATACAATGGCTGCAAGACAACCCAAGGAAATATAATTTAAGAATAAAAGGTGTGAGTGAAAAAGCAGGGGTCAATACAAATCATATTAAAGCCTATTTACAGAAATAATTTCAGAAAACTTTCCAAGTATGAGAACAGGAAGAGACTTTCAGATAAGTGAAACATATAGAACTCCAGCTAAACATGACCAAAATATATCTACACCCAGACATACAATAATCAAAATCCCAGAAATTCAACACAAAAACAAAATATTAAAAGCTATTAGAGAAGAGACAGATCACCTACAAAGGAAGGTCCATCAGAATCACGATAGACTTCTCAACACAAACCATCAGGTCAAGAAGAGCTTGCAGTGAAGTATTTCAAGCCCTGAAGGAAAATAACTTCCAACTCAGGTTGATGTATCCTGCAAAATTATCTTTCAAAATCAACAGAGAAACAAGATACTTCCATGACAAAGAACAACTAAAGGAATTTATGACAACCAAGCCAACCCTACAAAGAATACTGAAGGACACTCTAGAGAGAGATAAAAAAAAGTCCACAGCTCCAGAAACAGTGGCAGAGGGATATCACCAAATGGGACAGACAAATGAATAATCCATCAACGGGATTTGAGTCCAGTATTGTTTTCAATGAGCTGTTTAGTTTAATCTTATTCTACCTCAATCTTATTCTATCTCAATCTGCTTAACCTTAATATATATGATGACAAAGACAGCTATTTTAAAGATAACAAAATATATTAGGGTAGCCTTTATTGATATTCAATCACCTTGTTTTGAAACCTGGTATTACTTTCACTGTTCTGTTTTGAGAGATTTTAACCTATCTTTGTTAGATTGTATTATAACAGACGATATAGGCAACTGCCTAGAGGATAATATGAGGCATTATAGAAATCAATGTTGTATTACTATGCATTGCTTCCATTATTTTATTTGTTATTGGTTTTATTCAGTACTATTCTGTTAGACTATATTAGGCCAGATGATAAGGGCAATTATTTTGAAGACAGTAAGAGGTATTACAGGGGGAAACGAGGAAGGAAGGAAGGGAAAAGGAAAAAGGCATAGATTTATATGAGGGTATACATAGGATGGTTTAAAAGACTGTACTACTAAATGCATTAACTGGTGAGAGAGAACAGTTGATACTCATATGATTAGATCAATTTTACACGTCTATATCTGTCAATTTGAGCAACCCCCTTGAAGGTGACGATATACAATGTTACAACCACTGTAAAATTCCAATCATCTCATTTTGTAAACTTATAATGTTACAGTATTGGATATGTTGTTGTTGTTGATTGTTGGTCCCTTTAGTTTTTTGTTTCTCTTTTCTGTGACCATTCTTTTATTCTTTATTGGTTTCATTCTGAACTATTTTGCTTGATTATATTAGGTCTGATGATATGGGCAGTTATTTTAATGATAATAAGAGGTATTCTAAGGGGAAAGGAGGAAGGAAGGAAGGAAAAAGGAAAGAGACACTGCCGCGTCCTTCTCTAGCCATGTTCTGTTGACAAGGTCCAAACATGGAAGAAGATAGATCTTCAAGGAGGACGTCTTCTAAGAAAAGGCCGCAGCATAAAAATTGGCTTTGCGGGAATGGGTTAACATTTCTGGGGAACTATAATGTTAATTTGTGTTCTGATCCAAATCGGAGGATTTCTTCTATTTTCTTTCTGGTGCACCAAATCAGTAAACAAACTATAGAAACTCCCTAAGAACAAAGGGATAATCAATAAAATGTTTTTTCTTACAATTGATGATCTGACATTTGAATAGGACTAACGAGATTAAGATCAGACCAAAAGTTTGGGATCCCTTAAAGATAATGATAACGATCAGTTGGCTGGGGCTGTCTGGGAGCCTCCCTATAGAGATTCTAATGTATTGCTATAGAGATGAGAGGGGTACCACATTCTTGCAACTACAGAAACATAATGGGGAGATAAGGGGGTTAATTTACGGCTAGGTATACTCTTATGTTTTATAGGCTTTTAGATAAGGACACCATTAGAGAGTACTTGTTAATAGTACTAACATACTTCTAGGCTTTGAACTAGGTATACATTTTATGACTATGCTAACTAATCATATGACTGTAGAAACCATGCTATTGTAGAGACATCCGTTGCTTTTCTTTTTTTCTTATCTAAACTTCCGAC
>RJWM01029368.1:0-24559 GCA_004363535.1 Dasyprocta punctata
ATATTATGTATTAAGCGTTTCTCTAGTAAGCACTGACAGATACAGTAGATAATAAGGGGAAATGAGGATGGGTTGTACAAAACGTGATTGCAACATAGAGAATGCTTAAGGAAAAAAAAAATCATTATAGTAAAGATTCATTAAGTTCCCCTTACTTTGAACACACTTCATTCCTGCCACTTCCTGAAGCAGTTCTGGAAGTCCTCTCTCTTGAATGTCTTCATAAATTGTGAAAAAAACCCAAAAAACAGTGAATGTTGTTGCCTGTGCCATCCAACAGAAAGGCAGTTTGAAACTTGAATATTGAAAAATATTACAATACATCTTCATTGACTATATTTGCTAGATATGGTACAATGAAATTTCTGGCTTTTCCTCAAAGTTAAAAAGACCATGAACGGTAAACATTTTTAATTAATTCAGGACACCAAGGCAGCATGACAGCACAGCTAAAGATACTCATGATATAAGATTCCTAGAACTGCTTCAGAAAGTGATAAGAACAATGGGATAAGTATGTTCAATACAAGGGAGTGGTATTTTCAGAGGAGACTAATGCCAATGCATCTTTTACTGTAATAACTTTCATTGATTTTAATATTCACCATATTTTTCAATCATATTATATGTATGGTATTTTTATATTTTTCTATGAATCTACAACTATTTTAAATACCTATTTGTAAAAAAGTGCTATTGAACAAGTATTAGAATAAAATTTTATTAAGTTTATGAAAACTATCAATAGAAAGTTTCCATAATGGTAAAATGTTAGATTCATTGCATTTTAAATTAATAATGAAGCAATAATGCCCCAAAACATTTTCAGGACTGTCGTGGTAGTCAAAGTCAATATCTCATAATGAGATACAAAAGTAAATTATATATTGCAGTGGTTAATTGACTAATTGTCAACTTCAGTGTGGAGCCCCTAGATGAATTGGGTCAGTGCATGGTTCTGAGCACGGGAGAGCCACTTAAGGGGGCAGGTAGTTGGAACAGTATAGAGGGAGGATGTAAGGAAAGGATTTCATGCTGGTTTTCCTTGAAAGAGCTTCACTACTACTGATTTTTGATCCTGCTGCTTTACTTTGAAGAAAGTAAGGCTGTTCTCTTCAGTTGAGCTGCCTTCACCTTCCATAAGGACAGCTCCTGCTCTCTTGGGAGGAACTCTGGTCTTCTCCTTCGCCTTGAGTTATCTTCTGGTTCTCAGGGTTGATTCTTCAGCTTCCAGCACCAGCCTTTCAGTTTGCCGGGGCTCTGCCTCCATCACTAACCCATGGGCCTTCTGGGGCAGACCCTTCAGTCTTCCATTGCAGATTCCTTGGCCTCCTGACAGGGACTCTTGTGGGTCGCTGCCCTAGGCTCCAGGCCTTCAGCTGTATTCCTCGGATCTCTACAGTGCTGACAGATCTCTTGCACTCTTCCGCATTTGACTCTGTGGCTGGATACTGTCTGCTAATCTTGTCGATTTCTGTGTCCTGCTTAACTCTGTTTCTCTTGCAAATACTGGCTACAGCATACATGAATGACAAAAATTTACATGTAGCAGTTAATGAATTATAAGTAATGATTGATAAAATCATTTTGATTTAGAACATCACAAGCTATCAAAAATCAGTTGAATTTGCTACAGGGGAAGAAAAGAAATTTTTCATGTTGAATTTGTTCTAAAAGTAATCAATACTTTCATTCTCTTTAAGTACTAAACTTTGTAGCAATGAACAAACTCATATTTCATAATTAGATAAGTGGTTTTCAATAGAGCAGTGTATTTTTTCTCCACCAGACAGAGACTTTCTGTGTAGTTTAGCCTGGTTTTGAGTTCACTGTGTAGTCAAGGCTGGTCTTGAAGTCACAATGATCCTCTTGCCTCAGCCTCCCAGGCATTGTGAATAGAGGCCTGTGCCACCATACCCAAGTAGAGCAATGTATTTCAAAATTGCTTGAACATTTAGAAAAATAAAACTCAATTGTAATTACTGTGTATTTAAAAGCAACACACCCAAAATGCAATAGCAGTTTTATAAGTGTTCTTGAACCATACTTTGCAAAAGTAAATTTCTCAGAAAGAAAAATGTATTTCCTTGATCACTCAACTTTTTATTTTAATAGCTTTTAATTTTTTAAAAGGGTAAAACTCTTCCACATATTATTAAAGCTAATATTTCTCATGATTTAATCTTTTTTATTGATTCAGGATCTTTATTTAAATATCACATGATATATGTTGTTTTCTATATTAAACCTTTTCTAGTTACAGATATTTATTTGGACACAAATTTTAATAAATGACTCCTGATGCTTATGTCTTTGTATTAATGATGTTTGTATTCTTTCTTCAGGGCCAGTTGCTATTTCATTCAGCAAACATTTGTGCTATTCCTACAATTTTCTAGGAAGATTCTAATACTGATGATATCACAGTGAACAAAACAATAAATTACTGTCCTTATGAAGCCTAGATTCAGCAATTTCATACACTGTCAAGGTCTCTATTTCTGCTGACTCACCTACTCTCCAACTGCGGTATTTCCTATTTATTGTAAATTGATGAGATCTTTAAATGTTGATAAGAAAATCAAAGTGTTAACCTCATTAGATCAGCAATTTTAATGTGATACCAAAAAATGCTAATTCTGTGACTAGAAGATACGTTTCTTTCAAGTTAAATGTGTTGTTCACTAATTTTTGGCAGTACCACTATGGTTTTTACATAGAAAAAGGTATTAGAATGATATAAATAGGATGGGAATTAGAACGGAGGCTGCCAAATAGACAAAAATATGAGGCAACTCAGCTTCCAAGTCGAGTGAAAATACTTCTCTCATATTTACACTTGCAAGCTTTCCCACACTTGCTATCTCATCAGAGAGCTTTTGCCTGCAGCATTCATCTGGAACTATTCTGCTAGTTCTTAAAGACCCTGGTTTTCCTCAGACAAACGCACTATTCCTTCCTAGAGACTAACCCAGACATTGGTATGTATAGTTATTGATATATACAGCTGACTGTCTTTTAATTTAAACAGTTGTAGTTTGTCTACACCAGCCCCAAAAGAGTTGGATGAGATGATACTCCTGATTCTATCCCCTGGTCATTTTAACAGCAGGACATACCTATTTCCAATAATGTTGTGGAATAGTATGGTCTATTGTCGAGGAATATGAGCTCCAACTCCTTTATTAATACCAGACCCTCATTCTAGCTCTGCCAATCGACCCATCAAGGTAGCTCTGCAGCCTCAGTATTACTCCACGTCAGTGTTAGCTTCTGTAAATCTGAGATATAGCAGTTTCTATCTCAGGGAATTACTGTACATAATAAAAGAAGTAATACATATGACATATCTAACAAGAGCCTTAAGAGAATTTCACTAACGTTAACTTAGTATTATTCTTCAGTCCATTTTAGCTGAACTTACAATATTTGATATGCTGTTAGTAAGGCAAGAATGCTTATTGTATTACCAATGTAGACAGAAAAATAAATTCCTTTGGAAAAAGTACAAGACCTAATTCTTACCTGAAATAAGTTCATAAACCTACAATTAACTACATGAACTTGTAAATATATGTATTTAACTCCAGTAATTATGCAGATACATTAATTTATGAGTAAGAGATATAAACTATATACAATTTTACCATATTTTATAACAAGCACTATATTATATACCAATATTTTAGATGTGATTAAATTAGTCATGTTTTTTGGGAGAGACCTGGGAAAAGATATTCTCTCTTTTCCAAATTTTCCTGATTCATAGATTACAGTTATCTGTTCTAAAGTGGCAATATTAAGTAAGATTAATAAAAATTATTCACTTTAATATCTTATTACTAGAGTAAATACATTAACAGAGAACATTTATACCCTAAGTAGTGTGAAAGCACAGAGGATTTATAATGTAAAAATTTTTATTTGTATCATCAGAAATCATATATACTGCTATATATCATTTTGCTTATGAAAGACCTTGCAGGGACAAGCTTTTCTATATAGGGTTGGTCATGTTGGCTAGTGGAATAAATTTTCAAAACCAAAGACTTAGTCATGGAGTTCTTGCTTCTCTACATATACTGTGGCTTCTTCACATATACTACAATGTTGTTCTTCCACAGTGCTGAATTCTTTTTTTTAATCACGAATTACAAGAGCTTCAACTTGTAGTTGAACTCAGTGTACCAGCTCAGTGAATTACAAACATTTGAAAATGAGAAGTAATGGTTTGCAGTCACATCTTTCCAAATGATGAGGTGAAGTTTATGGCAAGAAGCAGAAGCTAATTTCCCAACTGTCCTGGTCAGAAAACTCAGCCAGCAATGAGCAAAAACTGCCTGGAACCTAGATTTTAAAACAATGTGGTAATAATTCCTTCCAATATGATGTTTCCTATCAGAGGAGAATAAAAGGTGATCTCCAAATAATAACTGATCCTAGCATTGTGAGGTACAAGTCAGCCAAAACACGTCTGATCTTTTCACCTCTAAGCCACTACATATCAAGCAGTCCAGTCCAGTTATCTCAAGCTTTAAAATTTTACACAAAACACACTGTAGTCATTGTATGATTCCATCTTCTGATAGGGTGGTTGAGGATTTGGAAATCTTTTCTCCAGTTTATGTACTTTCAGTATCCCCTGAGGAGTTCAGGAACCTGGATTTCTCTGTCACCTTTCCCCAATCGGCATGGGGGGAGTCATTGATTTGACGAGATTTGTGAGGAGAAAAATCTCATCCCAAAATTTCCTTCCCCCAAAAGTCAGGGCAGGTAAATACTTTTCAACACTTTGTTTCCCTCAACAGGCATTTTGGGCAAAAATATGTAGGAACATTGTTGAGGAACAAGATAAGAATCGTCTTGGTGTCTGTGGGACATGCGGAAGGCAACAGGGCTCTCGTGAACCGCCAAGCATGGAGCTTCAATATTCAGCTGCAGAAAGGCTTAAAGGAAGAAGGAAGAGAGAAAAAGGTCATTAAAATGAGCAGCAATAAAATGAGCGTTGTTTTGCCAAGACTTAAAAAAATTCATCACACTTAAGGGTTTAATTGTTAAGTCTATTGCACTACAAATAAATTAAAAATACAGTTAAAAGATACTGTAAGTCTAGGAAAAAATATCTAAAAATTATATTTCCCTTATAACTTTATCTCTCCCTTCAATAATAGGACTATTATTGCATATAAACCTCACTTAAGCCTTTTTTTCTTTGTTCATTAATTTACCAGCAACTGAAAAATCACCTGTGTTGTCAGTATTGTACCAGAGTATAGGTACTATGAATACTTTAACTTTCTCAATTCATTTTAAATTGACAGCCAGAATAAACTTTGACATAAAATGTAATTTAAATGTTAATTTTCATTTAAAATATGGGTAATGTTATTTATGAATAAAGAATATATTTTTTCTATGCTGTGATCCATTTTAAAAAATTTTGTTCCAACTTTTGCCAATTGCTAAAAGATGAATAATTTCATTTATGGGGCTTAGGATATTACAATAAACTTATCAAGAGAAAATAGGTTTGAAAACACATATAAAGTAGGGAACAGGAATCCATATAAAATGGGGGTTTGAACTATATTAAAAGAGAAACAGAGAAGCTATCTACTCTAGAAACTAGTTTTTGAGAAAGCATGAACTTCTTGAAAACTTCAGAACATGCAGACAAGAGTTTTGATTGTTTTAGACATTTGCTGTGCACTTTCCAAAATGTTCTTAGATAGCATCACCACCAACTTGCATTTGCATATCATTGTAAAGCTTATCTTCTCCCATTCTGCAGGGAAAAAATCAGAATACCTAAGACCACAAAATACCTTCCAATATTTTAAAAAATACAGTCTGTTTACATTCACACTGATCCATCTACTATATTGATAAATTTAAATTGACACTTCTAATGTTAATAAAATTATTGTTGCAGTCTTCAACATGTGCAAAGCCAACTACAGGTCCTCTGCTTCTCTGAGGCTTGTTTGGCACTTGCTGTGGTCTAGAGATCCAGCTGAATCATCCCAGGTATTCAGCTCAGCATGATAGTCAAATATTTATATCAAGGCTTATCAGTGAAGCAATTACATCACTGGGAGAGAGTTTTAAAAATATGTCCTGGATCTGGCACTGTATACCTTTGTTAATGCTGCAGTCAAGAAACTATTTTAACTAAATTCATAGCATGAATTCAGTGAGCCTTAAACATAAATGCTTATTAAATCTGGGTTTAAACAGCAATAATAAAATTTGTTTTAGTTTATTTCCTTCAGAGGATGTGAAAAGATTGAACTGAATTGGTGAAATAAACACATTAGCTTTCGGTTTAGAAGTCAGAAAGTGCATGTTGCAGTGGTGCTAGGACTAAGGTAAGGAAAAGCAAATGTGGAACGCTCTCTGGAAATATTTTGCATAGTCCTATGATTGCAGATAAATATTACTATTCAAATTAAGTGTCTCACCTTCACAGTATGGTTGAGAGTCATGTCAAATGCCCTCCGCCTAACAGATATCTCTTGTTCATAACACATACATAAATGAAAAGTTATCATAAGTTTCTTATAAAACTGAATAAACTTCTACCCATGTAATCCAGCAGTCATACTTCTTGTTTTTAAACCAAAGAAGTGGAACACTTATGTCCACACATAAACTTGCACGTAGAAGTTCATAACTGCTTTATTCATAACTGACAAAAATGGAAGCAACTAAAATGTCCTTCAGGAGGTAAATGGATTAAAAAACTGTTATAAATTCAGGTATCAGAATATTGTTCAATGCTAAAAAAAAGCTAATCAAACATGCAAACACATGAAGAAAATAAAATCCCTGTTATTGAATGACAGAGTTCTGTCTCCAAAGACTACACACTATGTGATTCCAATTAAATGATTTTCTAGAAAAAACAAAAACTGGGAGATAGTCAAAAGATCAATAGTTGTCAGGGAGGGGAGAAGATGAGTATGTGGGCAAAGATGGTTTGGGGGGCAATGAAAATGTTCTACATGGCACTATACTGGTGAATACCTGCCATTGTCTATTTATGCAAATCCATAGATTGCACAACACCAAAAATAAACCCTAATGAAATTTGTGGAATTTGAGTGATTATTAATGACGTTCCATTCTGATGGGGGCTTTTGATAGTGGAGGAAGTTATGCATTAGCAGGAGATATATGAAATCTCTAAACATAGTTTTCAATTTCGTTGTGAATATAAAACAGCCCTTTAAAATGAACTCCAAATTTTTTTAAAAAATCAAGTGTTCATAATTTTTAATAGTAATTTAAGACCATTGTTTGGGTAATCAGGTAGTAAACTATATCAAGTCATTTATTTACATTATATCATATAATTTCCATACTGTTCATCCCTTGATCTTTTCTTCATAAATGAAGAACTTGAGCCATAGGAATATTAAAAAACTTGCTTGAAATAATTCACGAATGAGAGAATCAAATTAAAATTCAAGCAGTCTTAGTCTGAAGCACTCTTTTCTATAATTATTTAGGAAAACATTTGAGGATCTGTACCATCACAATGTTCTTACAAAGTAAAATTAGCAAATGCAAAAAATAAAATGTAGTAGTGCTGCTAGAGAAGTTTATACAAGTTACCTATGAGTACCTAGCGAGCGTGAAGTTAGGAAACATTTCAGAGGAAAGTCCGTTTTTGATACAGATGTTGAAAGGTGCATCAAGTGTATCAAAGAGACATGGAGAAGTATGTTCAGAGTTATGACAATATAAGGGAAACATAAAAGAATGGATAGAGAAAACAGATTTTAATATGTTATAAAATGGCTGTACAAGTAAGAGCAGATGTGTCTTCCTGCCCAACTACTTTTTGGTTGCAAGAGATTTTGTAAAGGAATTTGTATCAGTGTAGTTTATTCACTATATTCTGAGCTCACTTCCTGAACAAAAATTGTAATATGATGTGGCATTTATACTCAGTGTTGAATACAAAATTGCAACTCTTTCACTTAAAAAGTATATTATCGTTCTATTTTATAAATGAAAAAAATAAAGATTTAAACATGTTTCCATTTCTCAATCACACAGAGCTCATACTTGGCTATCTCCAAAGCTGTGCTCTTAACATTTTACCACGCAGCATTTATATATTACATTATACAGTATACAATGTTTATGTTATACATCTTTATTTTATATATTTGTGTGTATGTACATATGTCTATGTTTAGATAAAAAAAGTTATGACATTTAGTCCTTTTGATATTGCTCAAAGGAAATCAAAAGAATTGTATCTTTCTACCTAAGCAGTCTTAAGAATGCAGAGCTCACCAGGTATAAGACAAAGGCCAAATCTAGCTAATTTTGTTTTCATAGATAAATTTTCAGAAAAGCAGCATCAGTCATTCTTCACACAAGGCCCATGCCTCAAGTTATCAAAGAAAGTTATTCTGAAATACTGTTTGACTCTTTGTGCAAAATATTTACCCACCTCTAAATTACCTGCCTGAGAAATATAGGGAAGGGGTGTTATTTAAGAATGTTCACAGAGGAGTTGGAGACTTTTGCCATATATCAACTTGAAAATGGGAAGCAATTCAGAAAGAATGAGATTCATAAATCAGAAATACTTGAAGCAAGGGAATTAGGAAAGATAGAAATCAAGCTGTTGTGAAAGTTCATCCACAAAACACTCACATGATCACAGACAGACCAGATTGTCAGTTGGTCTTTAATCTAGTCAATTTAAGGAAGACTGTAATATAGTTTTGTTAACAACCTATGTGTATGCAGACATATGAGTTCTTCTATAAGATCCTACAAATGGTACTCTGTCAAATGAGTCATACTTTCCACACAGGTTTCACTTGCACAGGGCATCAAGAAAGGAAAGGTCTTATTCCACTAAAGAGTTGGTTAATTTCCAGTTTTAAATAGCGAAGTGGATCTGTCTGAAAATATTTGAAAAGATAGGTTTAGAATTATGTCATTCTCCATTATTAATCCAAGAAAGTGCTTTCACCTCCAGTTATTAATTCACACACCAATTAGCTACTAGAAGGAATTGTGACTTGCATACACACACACACACACACACACACACACATATACATGCACAAATTCAAATGTTTTCAGCTTCAGAGAGCACTTCACCTTGGATAAAAAGTCTGCAGTGTGTACCACACACACATACCATCACCTAAACCAAGGAGTGCCTTAGAAATTTTTATCATTCTTCATTATTGGCATTTTTCATTGAATTAGCAAACGGAGTCAAACTCCTGGTTGATGAAAGTTTCTCCTCAAATATTTTCCTTCCCTTTACCTCAACCACTAGTTCTTAAAACATGAAAGAGGAGAAGGTACTTTCAATTTGAAAAGTGACCCATAAAGTTCACATGGGAAGGAGGGAGATTTGCCAAAGTGATTAACTCCATGTGCGAAGGATTCAACTAAACCTTCAGGCAGTCTGCGGCACATTATTTTCACTTTTTTTTTCCCAATTTACACAACCACGTGGGTGGCCACATGTCTATTTGTTTTCCTTGTTTTTCAACAAGTGAAACTAGAAGTTGAGAAGGGAAGGTTATAGGGGCATGTTTTTTAACTCATAGAAGTCATGGTTTTATTATTTTCAGATTGAACCGATGTGCAACTTAACAAGTTCTCTCATTAGCTAAGCCCAGAAACAGATGGTAATTGTGCCTGTGAGGTTACTTTTGTGCAGTTTATATTTTCAAGAACTTTTTTTATCTTTCATTTTGTTTATAGGATGTTACACCCTTCACTTACACAGCTGGCAAAGAAGACAAATGCAATCTTATGTAAGAACTTCAGAGAAAGAGAGAGAGAAGAAAAAAAAAACCAGAGTCCTTATCATGTTGATGCTAAAAATCATTATTTCAAAAAGACCATTTGCATAACTTTTTCCTTACTTTTCTTTTTAAAATAGGTCCATGGTCTTGTACATGTTAACAGGTTCTCTACCACTGAGCTACGCATCCATCTCCACCTAACTTTCTTAATTTATGTGATTTAAGGAAATTCAGATATTAACCTGGATGTTATGAATGGTCTTGCATTTTAAGTCTGGTTAATTATCTTTATTTTATTAAAGGTAATTAATGAAAATTATTCAAAAGTCAATTCTTTAATATTCTCTGCTAAACTCTTATATTTGGTTAAAAAATGGCTCTAAGAACTTGGCAATTGCAACAAAATGTACACTGAATTCTTAATAATCTGCTATTCAAAGTCAGTATGTTTTTCATTTTAAAGATCATAATTTAATGGAATTTTACATGACTTTAATAATTCATTCTGCCAAGGAACTTCAACCAAAGATTTCCACCATTTCACTAAACTCAATTTCACTTTTATACATATATTTAAAAAAAAGCAGAGTAGGAAAAATCATCCAAGTATAAAAGCCTAACATGCTGCAATGAAAAAATGGTGGCATCTTACTTATCTCAATGCAATTTTTCCCTTTGCAGATGCATGATTGTTTTCTGATCCTAGTTGGTGCTGGATGAAATTATCAAACTTCTCTGTGCGAGAAACAATGTCATGGTTAGAGTTCTCTTCCTCCTTCTATGTACAGACTTAGCGTGCCTGATCTATTGTATTGGATATTTATGTGCCTTATAAAAGTTAGATTTTAATATGTGTAGCATAGGTTTTAAAGGACATCAGTGGAACTTTACTACACTATAATATGCATATAGCTCTACTGCGGTGGAGAATATATGGTAGAGAATGTGAGCATTATTTCAAAATTTGTTGACACATGCTGTATTCCCAAGTCTATAATCAATTTTCATTTCATTTGCAATTTAAAGTGATGTCTTCCACTGTATGTCTCTGGTGATTCAATTTTTTATGTTATTATGCTTAACAATTTTTCATCATTTTATCAATTTTCAGATGTATAGTAAAAATTCCCGTTAAATGTGTGGCATTGTGCTTTTTCTAATTTTGAATTAAATTATTTTTGCATGCTCTGAGTATATGTTATTACATGTGTATATAGTTTGAATTTATATATTTTTCAAACAATACATCAAATAAATCATGTGAAGCATTCATCTTACTGCTCAATGTTGGTTTAAGTCTTCCTTCACGTTATAGCTTTATATTTGTTCCTCCTGTTCTCTGTTTTTTCTTTGTATTCATAGTTTACTTTGAATTGAATAAGCATTTTCTGTTTTTCCATTTTAAACTTATACTTCTCATATACTTACTCTAGATATTAAATATGAATCCATACATGCATTCATAAATGAATATCCACAACTATAAAATAGAACCAACCATTTTTCTATAAAATGCAAGAGTCTTAGAACACATTAACTCTATTACTGCCATCTTCCTGATCTATGTACTATTTTGCCAAGCACTTTAATTAGATAAATATTTTAAATCTGCAAGTCATTATCATTTTTAAAGTACTTATACTTAATTTACATTTTACCCATATATTTGCTTTTTGTTGTTATTGTTCATCATTATTTCCTAAGCCTCCATTCAGGGTTATTTTTCTTTTGGTTGAAGGATCACAGTCTGTTTTTCCTTACTGCAGATCAGATAATAATGAACTATTGTGGGAACATGCACAAAACATCAGTTACTCCTACTTGAGTTCTGAGTGCATAAGGAGCAAAAACTCTAACACTGCAGAAAGACAAAAAAAATTCCTCCTGCTTCCATAGCACAGGGTTCTTGGGTAGAGTAGAAGAAAAATATCTTTATTTTATATGCACTTCTAAAAGATATTTTAAATGACCAGGTTGACAATTATATCCTTTCATTGCTTTAAAAGAAAGCTATAAATTTCTTTTATTTTTATTACTATTTTTAGTCTTATCTTTGATTTTTTTTAAGTAATCTGTATATCCCAGCACTCTGGGAAGTGAAGGCAGGAGGACTGCAAGTTCAAGCCTAGAATCAGCGACTTAGTGAAACCCTATCTCCAAATAAAAGATAAAAAGAACTGGAAATACAGCTTAGTATATAGGCTCTGAGTTCAACTCCCAGTACCACTAAAGACAGAGAGAGATAGAAAGAAAGACAGACAGACAGACAGAAAGAAAGAGAAAGAGGGAAGGTTGGGGATATAGCTCAGTAGCACAGCCCCTGAGCATCTGCCTGGCAAGCATGAGGTCATGAGTTCAATTCTCAGGACCAAAATAAATAAATAAAGTAAATAATGAGTTTTTTTTTTTATTGTCTTTTGTTTTTAAAAGTTTTACTATAATGCTGATTTATTTTGTCATAACTATCATCTTTCAAATGTGTCTTTCTTTTAATTGTAGTTGTATATTTTGTATCATTTTTGAAAATTTCATAGATATTTTCCTTTCAAATGCTACTTCTGCTCATTCCAAAGATCATTTACTTCTGAGATCTCAGATCCACATGTTATATCTTCTTGCTCTCTCTTGTTTGACTTTCTGCATGTTCCAAACTTTTTTGTCTCTCTATAGGTTTCTTAAATATTTTCTTTTCCAGGGTTTTGCAATTTTACTAACTCTCTTCACCTATATCCAAGGTGTCATTAGGCCAGTCTATGGTGTAATTTTGATAAAGAGAATAGAAATTGTTATTGTCAAGGTCATCAAAGACTTCTAGTTTGCTAAATCTATAGCTGAATGTGTTGCTAGGAGGTGGGCCTCATTGGAAGAGCAGGTCATTAGGGCACTAATCTAGAAAGGTATATCTCCTTAACAGGCTCCTCCCTTCTCTCTCTGCTTCCTGGCCTTCATGGAATGAGCAACTTTCTTCAACCCAGACCATTCCACCCCAACGACTCTACCTTAGACCAGCTGACAGAGGACTGTAAAAGAAAAAGAAGGTCCCAACACACTCATAAAAGGACCAATTCAACAGAAAGAGGCAACAATTGTACATCTACCTATCTATAATATTGGTACACCAAATTTCATAAAACAAAAACTACTGGGACTAAAAGGGTAGATAAGTATCAATACAATCACAATGAAAGATAGAATAGCTCACTCTAACAGGTGAATCAGACAATAAACCAAGAAATGCTTATCAGAGTTGAATGCACCATTGAACAAAGGGATTCAAAAGATGTACATTTTTCTCTAGAACATAACATTCTCCAAAATAGACTGTGTACGTTTTTTTGCAAAACGTCTCCTTGGACAGAGAACTAATATCTACAATATATGAAGAACTCAAAAAAATTAGACCATCCCAAAATGAAAGATCAATCAAAAGTAAGTGATTGAAATGAATAGTTGCTTCTAAAAAGAAGAAATACAAATAGCCAGTAAGTACTTGAAAAAAGTTTTCAGTACCATTGGACATTGAAGAAATATAAATCAAAACAACACTAAGTTTCCATCTTATTCCAGCAAGAATGGCTATCATCAAAGACTCAAAAAGCAATAAATTCTGGCAATGTTTTGGAGAAAAAGAAATTCCTTTACATTGTTGATAGGAATGTTATCTAGTACAATCACTTTGGAAATCAGTATGGAGATTCTTCAAAAACACTAAAATTAGGATTTCAGTTTGACCCAACCATGCCTTTTTTGGATATCTTCCTGAATGATTTAAAGACATTGTATTACAGTGATAGGGCACATATTCATGTTATGGCAGCACAATTCACAATAACTGAATTAAAGTGGCCTGAAAGTCCATCAATAGATGAATGGATAAAGAAAGTGTGGTATATATACACAATGGAGCATTACACAACCATATAAAGGATGAATTTGAGCAATTTGCAGGAAACTGGATCTTGAAATAATGATGCTTAGTGAAATCAATCAGACACAGAAGGTTAAATATCACATGGCATCTTTTTCACGAGAAACTAAAACTACAGATTATTTAGACAGCAAAATAAAAGAAAGGTGGTAGGAAACAGAGAGCTGGACTTTGTGGAGATGTGAAGAGGATCTGGAAAAGGGGTAGAGGGCAAGGAGTAGGGGGAAGGGAAAGTAAATGATCAAGATATAATACATATGCATGGCTTCCTCAAGATGAAAGAGTGATTATTATGTATCACAAACACATACCCATAAAAGGGTTGATCTCACTGAAACAGTCAAAAGATGGTTACCACAAATTGTAATAGGCAGGAAGAAATGGAGAAAGAGGAGATACAAGTCTAAGAATGCAATATTTCAGTTAGATTTATAGCATTATCAGTACATTGCACTGCATGATGAACATTGTTAATAATGTTACATATTTCTAAATTGTTAAGAACAATTTTATTGTTTTCATTCCCCCCAAAAATGATACATTGGTGAGGTTATAAATATTATAATTACCTTGTTCAAGTCTTTTTATAAAGTATGCATACATCAAAACATCACAGTGGTCCCATAAATATACACAAGTTTTAAGTGTTAGTTAAAAATAAATTTAAAACATAGTAAGCAAACATAGAGAAGACTGTGGTGTTGGCTTCTGTGTATATCAAAAAAGGAGCACATTTTCTACTAAATTCCCATGATATAAACTTAAAACTTAATAACTACTTAAGTTAATGAAGAAAACAAATTTCTGTACTTTGTGGTTTGACCACATGGAAAAAATCAGGATTAAAAAATAAACTAAAAACTAGTTAATCCTCCCAGTTTTTACAAATATCTGTATATTTTGTACTATTTAGAAGTTTGAGAATTTTAACCATGTGTTTTGTATCATGTAACATAAAAACTAGGTCTTGATTTGCTTGAACAATTTCAGGCCTTAATACCATTTGTGTTAATTCTATTTGTAGGTTTTTTCCAGAATACAATTCCACATTGCATAATGTGGATCTTAAACATTTGAAAAAAACAAGACAATAAGAAAATTGTTTAGTGCTTTGGAGTTGTTAGTTGTAAAACCTAAGAGAAACAGAAAAATGATAACTACAATAATAGTGCCATTCCCAAATACTGTTAATACTCAGTTTCTCAGATAATTACATTGTATGGAATTTGTTCTCTTTAAAGTGCTTCAAGAATCATTCAGTGCACTACCTATGTCTAAATACGTCAAGTGTTTTTAATCAGTTTAATGAAAACATGCTGAGTCTAGAACTCTAAACTGACAAAGGAGAAGCCTGAGAAAATAGAGAAATCATCAAGTTGCTGCTGTAAGAAGCATTTGACAGAAGGGAAGGGACATTGAGGTGGGATTTTAAGATTACCCAAAGTACCTGAATTTCTTGAATCTGAATTTTCATTTCATACCTTGACTTTTATCAATCATTAGACAGTATGCTGCTGTGTGGTGCCTTTGATGAAAACTTCACTTGCTTTGGAAATTTTGACTAACCAGACTCGCATATATAGATAGGGTAGTTTGATGCAGACTCATGAAATCACAGCGATTTATTGCCTTCATTTGCATGGCCCAAGCCTGTTTCCATGCCTGCGGCTGTGCTACAGAACAAAACCCATAGCACATGCATGACACTGCGGGGACAGATGTGCAGTGGGAAAAGACTGTCTTGCCTCCATGGGGGTCCAAGATCTGCGCTGTGCCCTGAGGCGCCACTACATAAAACAGTGTTAAGTGACTGGTGAAAGAAAAGGATCAGCAGGACTCCAGCTGTGACGCGCAGCTTCAGGAGATGACTGTTGCAGTTGTGCCAAGCTTTGGACACTGTTTGCACTTTTAGCTTGATAAACTTGATCTTTATAAATTCCAAATTTTGCCAACAAGCCACGGAGTTTTCAAAAAAAAAAATCCCTTCCAGGTAACTTGTGTTGTGAGCAAATGATGAGTGTTTTCAAATGATTTTTCCTTAAGAGAAAAGTGTGCCAAGGAAACATTCGTATACAAAGTCACTGAGAAAGGAGGCAACGAGAACTGTCAAGGAAAGATATCTTTTTGTATGTCTTGCTCTGTTGTTATAATGGCAGCTTTTCATGGTGACATTAACTCCAACACAGGTTAGATTCGTAATTATCTCTGGAGAAATGTTTGAATTATGGCATTATGATTACCAAGGTTGCGTTGTTTATTTGATTTATACTTTATTAGGGATTTATAATTCCATATCATTAGAATGAGTTTAAATATGAGGATCCCTTTATAAATGTTTCTGTTTATACTAATAATTGTGATCTCTTATAGTTGCTCCACAGGTGATATATGTGATTGTTTTTACAATAACTGCTTATCACATTGTTTTAAAATACTATAAATATGAAATTTTATTTTCATACATAGAAAATTTCTACTAAAAAGAAGACCATGCTTAATCTATAATCAATTCTAGATTTGTAGGCAACAAGTTGGCGACAATGATTTCGATTCAAATTAAGCATATTTCTCATTTCAAGAGCATTTCATGCACTTTCTAAGTCTGCTTTTGTTCCATATATCTCAACATTTTAATAAACACCTTGAAATTAAAGTACTGTAGTTTGAAATACAAAATAAACAACATCAGTAGTAGAAAGTAGAGTTTCACCAATTGGGAATGAAAATCAGAACACAGGTGGGCAAACCTGGAGTACAAAAGAACCAACCAGTAAAGCAAAAGCCAACTCTGGTTGTGCGTGGTGCATAGTTCCCGTGGTGCACAGTTTCTGGAGAACTTACAAAAGTAACGGTTGGTAGCACAAGCTTAGAGCATGACACTAAAATACATTTTAAATATCTTGTATTTCAAAACAATTGTTGATTTCAAGATACTACATAAAATGAATATTTTCAGGATTCAAATTAAAATACAAATATAAATGCTAGAATCCATGGAATTTAACAACATGTAAAGAACAATTTCACACTAAAGATTAGGCAAGCACATACTTTTAGGCTGATGCTGTTCAAAGATAATGGCAGCTAGAACCATATGGTTGCCATTAAGGAAACTATGTATATTTAAACAATATGCTAAATAAATATTACAAAATAATTTACATTTACTGATAAACATTTATGCTTCAACTACAATTTGTAAACTATATCCAAAGTACAATAATGTGAACTCAGGGCCCCAATGTGACAGGAACTCAGAAAATAACAGCAAAATACACAAAATCAAAGTTAAAATCAAAATACTTTTTGATAGAAAATCATACCATCATTTACAATCTCTTCATGAGATCACATTGCTATGTGAGAAGGAAATAAACCAACACATAGCCATACATCCCACATAAATAGAAGAAAAAGGTAGAAAGAGACAAAGTGCTATTAGTTGTAGAACTTAGTCAAGGAGTAACTCATATACTCTCATAATAAAATCTCAGGCACTAAAATTATGCTGCATTCAACTAGATTGAAATATATAAGAATTAGAACTCTTTCTGCTCCAATAGAATTTTTTAGTTAGATTTAACAAGGAACAATCTACTTTTTAACAAGGTCAATTTGAGATTATTTCCCATAATTTGTCTTTGTAGAATTAAGTAATTAAAGCGCTATATCAGTTTACTAATAAGTCTGGTACCTAGATATCCAACATTTAACACATTAGATCCCTTCAAACACTGCAATTGCAATTATATAACTGCAGGGCTGGAGATGAATCTCAGCAACTACCATGTGTGAAGCCCTTGGTCCAATCCCCAGTGCCACAAATAATTGAATAACTTCTCTACAAAGGAAAATAATCCAAAAAACAGTATTTCTATTGTTCAATATTTAAAAACTATTGTCATACACTTTTCAAGAGATATACCAAAAGAATTAAAACTCTTAGAAAAAATTTTGAATTTTTGTATCTTTAACATGGAAATATTGTGAGAGTAGTGAATTTTCTAAAAGATTAAAAAAAGATGATATCAAACCTCCAGCCATTATTAAGTTAAATTTAACTAGTGTGGGACTTAATTTATCAATCTATAAAGTGAATATAATAATAACAAGCTGGGCATGGTGGTGCATTCCTGTAATCCTAGAACTGTGGAGGATGAGGCAGGAAGATGGCTGTAAGTTTGAGGCCAGTCTGAGCTACAAAGTGAGTTCATAGCCAACTTGAGCAGCATAGTGAAGCTTTGCCTCAAAAAGACAATAATAATAATAATAGCAATAATGAGCATATCTCTACTAGGACTTTTCTGAAGATCAAATAAATTGCTGCCATAGAAACACAGTATGAAATGCCACATAGTAAATATATTATTATTGTATTATCACATTCACTAACAACGTAGTAATAGCTGTATATTAATATAAACTCTGGCACTCACAAATGTCAAATGCTGACTTCAGTGCCTGGAAACACAGATCATTTTAAATGCCTTCATAATGTTAGAATTATTTTAGTAAGACTTTCTTTCAAAACTGTATAGCCTAGTATTTTCAAATAAATACTTGAATGAAAAGTTCAGTATGGAAAATGAGCAGTTATAGTAATCTTAGATAAATAAGCTTTTGAAATGTTATCATCCAGAATTCTCAAATCTAGTTGAAAGAAAAAATGAGATAACCAAACAAAAAAGTCAGAAATACACAAATTTCACATTTAACTGTATGCTGCCTCCACCTCTCTCCTTACTCTGATAGGTCAATTTACCGTACGCCATAGAATACAGGGTAGAAAATATGGTTAGTTAAGTATCTACTTTCCCATAAGACAATGATAAATTTTACATTAGTTTTGGGTGGGGAAGTGCTATAGTTTTGAGTATGTCTCCCATAACTCATGGTGGAAACTTAAACTATAATAGCAGTGTTGAGAATGAGGCCTTCAACTGGGGATTTGGACACTTTACAGGTTCTGCCCTCATGAGTTAGTTAATTTATCACAGGAGTGGGTTTGATATAATGAGTAGATTCCTTATAAATATGAGCTCAGTTCTTTTTCATTTTCATTCACCTCTCCCCGCCCCACCCCACCATTTTCTCTTGCTTTTTCACCTTTGTCTTTTCTCATAGAATAAGAAAGCAAAGAGCCCTTCACTAAAACAATTTTTCACCCATGGATTTTCTGGCCTCCAGAACAATAAGAAATAAATCTCTGTTCCTTATAAATTACCCAGTCTCAAGTATTCAGTTGTAGTAACATGAAAATGAACTAACACAACTACTGGAAACTAATAAACTAACAAAAACAAACAAACAAAAAATACAGGCAAATCAAATCTTCTCTTGAATGTCACAGAAATCTCAAAACCAAAAATATTCTAAAAAGCTAGCTCACAATGCCACAATTATAAAACACTACAAACAAAAGTTAGCAAGTGTAATACCAATCAACTAGACAAATAAGAACTTCAACTATAAACTGGAAATGGTGGCACATACCTATAATCCCAGCACTCGGGAAGCTGAGGCAGGAGGATCATTGGAAGTTTGAGACCAGTCTGGGCTACAAAGTGAGTTCAAGGCCAGCCTGAACTGCATAGAAAGACCCTGTCTCAAAAAAAACAAAAAAGAAGAAGAAGGAGAAGGAGAAGGAGAAGAAAGAGAAGAAGTTTAACTATAAAATGAAAACGTGATCAAGTCACAACCTGAACAAGTGGAGCTTATACTCACTGGGGCACTGTGGGAAATCTATGAAGGAGATTAGCGCTAGAGTTATTATTCCTTTCAGTGGGCTTGGGAGCATGGGTTTTAGCATGGGTTTTAGCCAGTCATTACTGTTTGTTGTCGTTGAGGAATGTCCTGCGAGGGGTTGCTAACACCCCCAAGCCTCCATCCTGCCCCATAGTCATACACGTAGCAGGCTACAGAGGCCAAAGGGAACCTAAGGCAGAGGTCTTGCAAAAGGAAGGACCAGGTGACAAATAGGTGAATATTTGAGGAATATGGATGGAGCGTTGACAGCATCCATTACAGAAGTCATCTGTAGTAACAACAAATAATGCAAGTTACCTAGAAATAAATTTTCCAAATTTTTACTTATACACATAAAAGTGAAAAGAGAGAAAAATCTGTCTATCTGTATGTCTATCTGTATGTCTGTCTGTCTAACTCATTATTTTAGAAAGTGATGAATCACTAGTCAAGATAAAATAATAATTGAAAGTTTATCATAAAGTGAACTTTATCCCTGATACTACAAAATGATGTAAAATTTAACAAGGAATTACATCCTTAAGAGCAGAGTGAGATTTAAGAATCAGTGATGAGTAAGGAATATGAAAAACTTTGTAATAGCTATGAGATGGACTGTATAAAACAACAACACTGAGAATAACTAAGTGCAAAGAGATCATAAAATACCAAATTATAATATGTAAAATTACATGACATTGATCTTAAAAGTCAGCATTACATTTTAGTATTATATGAATATCTGTAATGATGCTAACTTTGGATGGTAATATTACAAAATAAAATCTTTAAAATTTAAAAATAACTACTATTGGCATATGAATGGGATAAATTCTGAAACAATCAAAGGAAGACAGAATAACTAAGAAAAAATTACAAATACATAAACAAGAAAAATAGAAAGAAAATAGAAATAACAAATAAAACAAAAAATGTGATGACAGTGTTGTTCAAATAAATTCTAAAAAATTCCACTTGTTTAAAAATCAGTGGTTGGTGCATTATGACAAAAATGTAAAGAAGTTACCTGTTGTTGCAAAACAAACAAATCAATACAACTTCAGAAGATTAAAATAGAAGAAAAGTGGCTCTGGAATAAAGGGTTACAATAATTAATAGAGTACAAAGTGAGTATTTCTAACATCTAATACTATAAAATGAAATAACAAATGTTTTAAGTGTAAATGAATAGAGAATCAAAATACCAGTTAACATACAATTGGAGGGGAAGGATCAAAGTCAGTATGCCTAATCCTTCCATTTTGCAAGAAAACAGTACAATATTGAATCTATTTTAACATTGATAGATTACTATTGACATTAACATGAAAGAGTAATCATTAAGGTTGACATGTATATCAACTTGTAAGAAAAGTAAAATTAGAAAATGAAGCAATGTAAAAGACAGAAATATAAAACAGGCATGGCAAAAATAGAGATACACATAAACTATACCATAACAATATTTTCAAATGTATCAGTGATTTGAATCAACCCACCATTTTCTAAAGTATTATTACAGGTTATAGATCTCCTGTAATATATCATATGAAATGTCTTGTGCTTGTACATTAAAAAATAGAAAAAAATGTGATCTATATTCAAAATATTGGAACTTGTACACAAAGATTTTCAGTATGTTCAAATGCTGCACTTGTAGAAAAATATAATAAAAATAAATGAATAGATGAGGGATGATAATAGATGACTAGGATTATAAAAGTAACTAAATAAAAAGTTTAAGTATGAAAAAATGTATTGTATGTACTGTGTAGCAAATTAAAGACATCAAATACAGAAAATGTCAGCTAACTTGAACATAAATCAGAAATTGCCTGATCCAAAGAAACTACCTGTTCAAAATTATTGTTTAAAATTATTACTATTTTTGTGGCACTGGGTATTAAACCGAAGGCCTTCACAAGGAGCTACATTCTTGCCCTCCTTTTAATTTTTATATCAGGAGATGATCTTTACAATTAGGCCAAGTCACAAGAATGGGTTTAAACTTGTGATCCTCCTTCCTCAGCCTACCAGATTGCTGAGAGTGCTGGCATAGACCACTATGTCCAGTCAAAATAATAGTTTAATGAATGGAATTTTAGTTACTATTATGATGCTACCAAGCAGCTCAATCTCTCTGCATGTTTGTAATACCTAGTGGAGAGAAGAGAGAATGCAGAAGGAAAACAATTTTTAAAATACCAGAATATTTTGCAAATTTGAGGAAAAATAATGAAATTCATATTCTATAATCCAACTGAACTGCAAACAGAAAAGTCAAATAAAACCATTCCTAAATATATGATTTAATTTCTGAATAACAATATCAGAGAGAGAATCTTAAAAACAAAAATACAAATTACAGGCAGGGGAAAAGCAAAAACATTCCTTAATGAAAAATAAGGACATTTTCATACTAATGAGCATCATACCAAAAGATATCAAATTGGAAAAACAATAGCCTACTTAACAAACAGGGCTAGAAGAACTGGTGATCTATATGCAGAATATTAAGCTGGACTGTTATCTTTCACCATGTGCTAAACTGGAATCAAAATCAATCAAAGATCTAAACATTAAAACGAAACAATGGACTTACCAAAAGATAAAATAGGTAAAACACTTGAAGATATAGGCATAGACAATAACTTTCTGAATAGAGCTCCAGTTGTGCAAGGAATAACAGCAGGAATCAACAAATAAGACCAAGTCAAACTGAAAAAGTCCTGTACAACAAAGGAAACAATCAGCCGAGTAAAGAGCCAACTTACAGAATGGGAAAAAAATTTTTGCCAGCGATTCTTCAGACTAATATCTAAATACATAAACAACTCAAAAAGATAGACCACAAAAAATAAAAGACCTAATTGGAAAATTGCCAAGTGATATGATCAGATACTTCTCAAAAGAATTATATATGGCCAATAAACAAATGAAAAAAATATTCAACATTTCTGTCCATTAGAGAAATGCAAATTAAAGCACTACTATTTCATCTTACATCAGAAAAATGGTAATCAGGAAATCAAATAACAAATGCTGGCATGGCTACACAGAAAAAGGAAGACTTCTGTGTTGATGGTGAAATGTAAACAGGAAAGAAAAGTATTTTTCCTACTTACATACATGCAATAAAAGTCCAAATTGGTTATAATCACTTTATTAGCCAAATGTGTTTGTGTAACAAAGACTTGAGATTAATCCATTTAAGAGAGGAAATATTCATTTTAGCTGGCAGAATCAGGGGTTTCTGTCCAAGACCATGTGGTCCCATTGTTTTGGGACCTGTGACAAACCGGGAATCATGGTGGGGAATGTGTGGCAGAACCAAGCTGCTGTTCATCTTGAAGAGGCCAAGAAGCAATGACAGTGCACGAAGAGGCCGGGCACCAATATCCCCTCCCCATACACACTCTGGGACCTTACTGTCTTTCTCTAGACCCCGCCTCTTAAAGGTTCCATGACTTTCCAGTAGTGCCACAGGCTAGCAACCAAGGCTTTGGCATACAGACCTTCAGTAACACTTAAGATTCAAACCATAGCATCACATTTATGACAGATTTCTTCTCTAGAAAAAATAGAAAAGGAAGGCCCACCTTTATTTGTAATGATTAATTTATTGACAAAAAAAGAGGTCAGGCTAGTACAATTAACTTCTCTGTTTGACAACATCTCAAAGCAATGTTGGGTCAAAATAAACGAGGAAGTTTTAGACAGACAAGTGGAATACAATTGATTTGTATAATGTTATAAAATTTACATTTTATGAAATACACATATTTCCAAAAGCTATAATGTATAAATAGAAAGGTAAACATCAAATTAAAAATTGTCTTTTCTCCTGGATATGATATATTACTGAATAGGGAGAGACACAAAATGATTTTGGCCATTCAAGTAATCAATCGTTTATCACTTTTTTTAAAAAAAGGAAAATAGTACAAACAACTCAGATATCACCAGCTTGAAGAACAATTCAGATACCACCAACTTGAAGATGTATGACTTCTCACTGTTTCATCCTCTTTACTTTTGCACTTGCTTGTAACGTGTGTGTGAATGTGCATGTGTGTACTAGAAATAAAAGCCAACACTGAATCTCACATTTCAACTCTCTCAGGTCTTTGTAGAACTAGTGTAAGGTAAATGAGCCATTATTTCCTAGCTTCTGAGAAACTGCATTTCTTTTATCAGTCTTGCAAACAAAGCACCATTAAGATTGAGAATAAAATATAAGAATTACTCTCCTAAGGTCCATCATTGGTCTAAATGAAGGTATTTATTATCTAAAAATACAAGGCATCTGTTTCTGGCTATGCTTTCACTGAGAAGCAAAGTCATTACTTTATCTAATATAGATATTAACATTGAAATGATTACCACCTAGAGGAAAGTATAAGCATGACTACTTCAGCAAATAAATTAAAAAGACTATCCAGTTTTTTTTTAAGCTAAAATAGTATGCCAATCATTTTATGGTACTAATTGTTAAAATCATCAAACCACGAAATTAAATTACATGAAAATCTAATGTGCTGATACAATGAGGAAGACATTGACCATAATACCACTGAATGACTCTATGTTTTCAATATAATATACTGCTTATTCTCATTTTCTGTTTCACCATTTAGAGATAAATCCATGAGCTACTATTAAAGTAGCTGTTATATTTATGCCTTGTCTTAACTTCATCATCATTCTCCCTACTTTTTTTTGTTAAACAAAAGGGAGTCTAAGGTCAAACATGCCTGAAAGATAGCTTAGTTATTTCATATTCTGTACCTTGAAGTGAGTGGTATTTTCAAGGGTAAATACAAAAGTAACAGTGATCACATGGCACTACAATGTTGTGCACTTCACAGCATGGATGCTATGTTTTGACACATTTTTATTTTATTTTTTTTTAAGAGAAAATAGATACAGAAGCTAGAAATAAAAGTCAAAAAAGACAGACAAACAACAACAACAGATCTGATATGATAACATTGTAGGTTTACACACTGAGGTGGTTGAAGTTTGGCAGTAGTTACAATATTGCATATCATTACCTTCCTAGGGGTTGGGGATATTGACAGATATAGACATGTAA